>JAUCNO010001137.1:1813852-1833236 GCA_032353835.1 Enteromius viviparus | reverse complement strand
GCTCTTCCGATCTTTGAAAGATGTATTAAGTGTGTGTGTGTTTCGTTGTGTGGGGGTTTGCTTGCTGTGTACAGTTTTAATCACAGAAACAGTGAGAACAAAGAGTGTGTACTAGTAGTGTGTTTGTGTGTGTGTGTGTGTGTGTGATCAGTTAAGTGAGAGATGTCAGTTCAGTCAGTCAGTCGTAATGAACGGTGCTAGTGCACCTGCTGCCTCATGCTGAGCCATTCACAACACACAAGTAAAGGAATTACGTGGCATAAACGCCGAGCCTCTCTGTGGTTGGCTATGGTTTGTGTGCTGGAGCTGTTTCATTACAGGACAAAAGCTTCGTGCTTCAAAAAAAAAAAGGGGGGGGCTAAGCCATTTCTTCCTTCCTGTTTGTGTGTGTATGTGCCTTATTCCCCCTCCGTTCACCTACAGTAAATATCACATATTATAGTAACAGCGATGTGTTCTTGTCAGTCTCTGGGGGTTCTTCGGAGAACATGGGTTTTTCTTGGGGTTGGAGCAGACCTTTGATGTTCTTCTGCTTTTTCCCTTTCTTTTTTTTCCTCAGTCGCAGATGTGGTGCTAACAAAACAAACTTAAGATGCTGAACTCTTGCTGACATTTATCTACAGTCAGAATGAAATGCAAGAAAGATTTAAAATTAAAGACAAAAAAAATCTAAATGGTGCTATATTTACTCCGTTTCATATGTCAGTGCAAGCTGATGACTGAGACTTTTATTTTTTGTCTCCTCATGAAATATAAATACAAAGTGAAATAAAAACCTAACCCCTGATTTAACAGACAAGGCATAAGCCTAATCTTAGACTAAAATGTAAACCGAAAGAAACTTACACTGATTGATCTTAAAACATGTCAGTGCCTTTGTTTTGTCTTAAGATGCACAGGAGTAATTCTTTTTTTAGAAAGCATGCTTATAAAAATCACCTTATCCTGGCATAGGCTAAACCAGACCTAACTTTAATATTATTAAATGCTAGCATGCATTGCATTGTTATAGGTAGGGGTGTGTAATAGGTAGAATTACACTCACCGGACACTGCACTTATTCGCAATCACAAAAGTACATTATTCGCTTTATAGTCTTGCCAATTAAACATGTGTGCTGTCCATGAGCTTTTCCACCGCATACACCTGAAGCATACCAGAGATCTTGGATTAATTATCTTGAGCTATAAAAGAGCAACGTCTGAGCAATAAAGTGTATCAAGCACTGGCTGCTTAATTTGACTCTTCGATTAAGCCACTTCCTTATTTGCAGGAAAATATAGTGTGAGAGAGAAGTGTGTAATTACATCTTTAAAAGTAACATCATTAACCAAAGCAAATAGTTAAATAAATTACAGAGGCCGAGTGGAGACGTGAGTAAAGACTTCATTGCGCTCTGGTTCCTGGCTTTTTGTGTTGCAGCGGGCCGTTTGTAATTATGGTGTGATAACGAAATGTCCCTCGGTGGGAAAGCGATGGTATCGTTCGTTTCTCAGGGCAGTTGCCAGTCCAGAGCATTTCTTCGGTCACAGAGTTCAGTCTTTGCAGTTGGCCGCCCATGCAGATACACGGACCTCGGCGCTTCACGCGCTAATGAAATGTTATTTAGCAGTTCTTAATGATAGCGCCTCCGAGAGCTCTCCGTCTCCCTGTCTGCCTCTTTGTGCGATTAGCAGGAATGCTAATTTGTCTCTTAACAGTCTGAATGACCCCCTTTTCCTAGCGCACTCAACTCATTCATATTCTCTCAGATCTCTCCGTCTTACAAATGGTCACAGGTACATTAATCAGGAGTAGCGGCAAGTTTGAGCTCCTCAAGTGCTCAATTAGCTTCATGGAGAGATGCCCCGGGGGATTCATTCACAGCGGTGCAATTTAGCTCTAAATGAATTAGTGCAAAACGCTGGAACATTTTGTTTAGCATTGTTTGTTCACACATTTCGTAATTCTTAAAAATCACAGCACGAGTTGAAACAGCAAGGTGCAGAAGAAATTGAAAATTTGTATTTATTGAACCAGCAGCAAAATGCAGTACGTTTGAAAATAAACTCTTTTTGCTGTGTTTTCAAACATGCATATCTTGATAGTAGGCTAGAACTTAAATGGAAATTTGTATTGGCTTCTTATTGAAATTTCTAATCATAGAAAAATTCATCATTGACAGAACTGAATTGGCTTGATTTGTAAATAAATGCCTAATTTTCATTGTTGAATGTGATGTTTTCACTTACCTATATACCATAATATGATTTCATGGATCAGTGTTTGGTAAAAAATATATCAGAACATCTATAAAAAATAAAATAAATAAAAAATTGTTTGTGCAGCAGAACCCTGTATAACACAAAGCAAACAGCCCATTATGTTCCATCCCTTAGAATGTCCTTGAGCAGTGTGGTAGGTCACCTCTCTCCTCACATTCATTTAATGGACTGTAATCCAGCCTAAACAAGTACATCTGTACACCTCTACTTCAGCGACTTCCCAATCAATCTGATTGTATTTGCCTTGGACCAGTCTAGAGGAGTGTGAGAGTCAGGAGGTTCAGCAGAGCACACATCAGTTGCTGTTTCAGCGGAGGATTATTACTGAAATCAATGATAACGAAATGATACAATGAGCATAAGATTAGCATAAGACAACACGAAGGAACTAATTAATTGCATGTCTCTGCATTCAGACAGGGAGAAATGAGAGAGATTTGTTCAAAAGTGTGCAGAATTAGTTTTCAGGTTGGTGAATCCACATACGTTTAGTGGTATGTAAAATTGCACGTCAAGAGATCACTGCTTATGCGGTGGTAGATATATTTGTGGGCAGATGGGAAAAATTGCATTGCCTGAGAGTGATTGTAACATCCTGTTCCTGTTTAGTCTTGTCTCCCCCCGCTGTCAGTGTCTTTTTGGTTTACCCCCCCCTTCCACAAGTTCCTTGTCCTGTATGTTTATTGTATGTTTATTCAAAGTCCTGTCTCCTCCGTTCCCTGCCTGCTGAGAGGCAAGCCGCAACCACACACCACTACGGACAACACATGACAATGATTAAGTTTGCAAATGTGGTAAGGAAAGTTGAGTTTTTTTGCGTTAGTCATATTGTATTGCTGTCATTTCAACTGGTTTACAGTTATGCATATAACATAAGCTAAATAAGCTTAAGTTATTTATTTATTTTTTATGATTAAAAAATACAAAACTCCGCTTGATGTGCATTAGCATAAATGGAATTTCAACCTGGTCTCATGATGAAAACGTACTTCTTTTGCAAGACGGAAAATATATACGGCCATGTATGTTTCGTGACATATTCAACCTGAAATGTCCACTGGGATGCGCTTAAAGCAGCCTGTCCTCCAACAAAAACGAGTCTATAAGTAGTTTCTGCAAGTACCTTATTGCGATCTATATTTACGTTTTAAAGGTAAGCGCCCTCTAGTGGGCGTAAAAATAACGACAGTGTCATATTGTGTCTGTCATTACACTGATCTCACGATGATTAAAACATATTTTACTAGGTATTAGTTGGAGGACGCATTGGCTTAAAGAGAAAAGAGAAGAGAACTTGAAATCTCTACTGAGAGTAAGTTCGGTTCCTAAGTCCAATATTGGTATTTTGTGAAAATGTTCCCAGAGGTACTATTTTGCCAATTTAGACCAGGTATAGAATTCTTTCAAGTCTTCTCTTTTCATCAAATTATGTAAGTATTTAGTTTAGCAATTAACTAATCTGATAGAGTAGGGTCTCGGAGACCTTGACAAAACTGAGTTTAGGACTGAGATATAAATAGATAAAACGAATCATCTTCAGTAAATATTCCCTCTTTCATGTCATCAGAAGAAAGCAGAATGATCTGCTCTCTTGCAAGGACAATTCGTGTACAGACTTTAGGCATAGGCTACTAATGCGCAAATAATGGAAAACTGGGAGTGATTGTTAAGGAATGATAAACTAATGTCCCAGGATGCTTTTTCTAGGAATTCCACTTCCAGCGAATCAACTGTTTGAGCGATTGCCCTCTATGTAGAAGGAAAGAGTACTGAACAAATTACATGGTAATATCTGCTGAAGCTATATACCCCACAAGGAATTTCTGAAGCCCATCACTGTCAGTGGAGAATGATTCAAAGTTCAAAAAAATGCTAAATGTGTAAATTGAAAGTCATTTGTGTGTGAGTAAAATGAGGTGTGCTTGGACTACTCTGTCGTTTTTTTATGGCATTTGTCCTCAGTGAGAGCATGTTTTCCTGCTTCATTGCTTCTCCGAATTAGATTTTTTTTTATGCCTGGACCATTTAGAATAACAACAAGCCTTCAAATGAGGCCCTTAAGAAACATCATGTCTTATTGGTGGGAGTGAATCATCGGAATGCCCTGGCCCGCTTTCAGCCAATCAAATGACCCCGTGTTGGCTTGGAGTCCTAGTCTTGGGATCAGGTTTCAATGTGTGGTTTGGACACCAGATGTTTATAGTGTGAGGAGGAATGGCTGACGGGAGGGGAAGAGTGTGCGCGGCCCACTCACTCTCAGTCCCAGATGCGAGAAGGTTTGGCACGGCTCGCTGTGTTTTCTCCTTGGCACAGCAAGGCCTTCTCTCTGCCGGAGCGGTGCAATCTAGGAGATGCCATCTCTCTCTCCTAGTCCCTCTGTTTTCATCCTCCCATTTTCCAAATCGGGGCTTCTTCTTTAACAAATCTGGACTTAAAAGCAAAAGCAGTTAAACCCCCCTCCTATAAACCCTTCCCCTTTTAAGACAGGCGCACACATTGAAAGGCGACTCTTAATTGCCAAATTGTGTATCCACTTTTTTTTAAACGCAGTAATGGCATGGCTGGCTTTCTCAGCTGTGTGATTAAATTGGTTCAAGTCCCATCAAGTCCCGGTGCGGCAGCTGAATTAATCAGAAATGAAGATTCAGTCACAGACCTCTCTGCTCTAATAAAGCACGTCAGACTGCCGTGTTGTGATGTAGCAGCTGAAGAAATGATTGGGCACCTAAGATAACCCAAAATCTGATCTTTGTCATCTGGTTATTGAACCCCATGGATGCTGTTTACGTCACAACGTCTGATTTGAAGAGAAGGCAAGCCTTGTATTTGTCAAACCTCAAAGACTTACACCACGATGCTTCCAGGCCCCATTTGACTTCCAGCGTAAGACTCAAAGTGGTAGGAGTAGAGGGAAAAAAGATGGCCATCCATTGCTCTGTTAACCTTGTGGCCTCACTGATTCTGGCAGGGTTAAGCAGTGCAGTATTTACGATGAGAATGAGACCCTTGGGCCTCGGGCGAGGTGAGAGCAGCTCTGAGGATGAAAGCTTGTCACTGATAATGGTCCAAATGGTTAAGGGAGGGTCACTCCAACATGCTACGCTCACTAGCTTTTATCTGCAGCTCTCAGGGGAACACCTCTGTGTGACAGCTAATGAAAGAGTGAGAGAACGAGGGAGGAGGAATGTTGGGGAGAGACAGATAACGAAAAAAATGAAGAGCGAAGACTGATGCCATTAATCAAAGAGGACATTATTAAGAATGCATCTACTGTAGTTTTATACATTTCTAACTACTGTAAAATGCAATTTAAAATAGTTTGACCATATTTTAATAGTGCAATATCTAATGTTTTATTATAGATGAGCAGCTTGGACCATATACCGTAGAAACTATAGATTCATCTAATGGCCAATTTAAGGCTTCAAACTATATTACAGCCAGACATGCCAAAACCATATGGGCCCCAGCACAAATAACCCTTACATCAAAGCTAGATGGTTTTTTGCTATGTAAAGCCAGGCTTCTTGTGCCATTTACCTGTTTGTGGGCTCTTGACTTACTGCTGATGCCAGTGGTCCATCTGTTCACTGAGAGAAAGAGAGCAGAGAGAGATTGAAGAGTGAGAGAGTAAGATAGAAACTTGCCTCTTGCTGTGGCTCACCAGGCAGCAGCTAAAGAGATGGATGGTTGTGAATCCAAGGAAGGGCAGCTGGGAAACTCAGCCTCAGATGACTGATGGGAAGGTACATTCTTTTCTCAACAGGACTGTAGGGGGAAATGTAGACTATAGGTGAAACAACCCATGTAGCTTACAAAAAAATCATACTACATCCATGGCACTTTGATGTATTTCATGATATTTTGATACCTTATACATTTTACACTGTTGGTGCAACAGTATGATACAAGGGCAGTACCGTTAAAGGTACACCTAGAAAAGGTACAAAAAGTGCATTTTCTGTATAGTCCCTTGCTCAACATACTCCAATAGATTCAACACACATTTCTGGGCCCTTTTGACCTGTCCAACTAAACACATGCGACAGACCATCCGTAAGTCATCCATCATAGAGCAGCATTTGGTTCCTCCACTTTTGCATCACTGACATGGACATACTGTGTATTATTTATAAAATATCAATGTTTTCGGTTGTGCTGATGTCCGCAGTGGCACCGCTTATCCATGTCTGTGCAATCATGTCCACTCGTTTTACTGTGAACGCAAATCAATAAGCCAGTTGTAATTCCCATAACTTGTTTAAAATGTTGTGGCTTTTTAACTGCCTCCATTAAGGTATGTCAGTTCTAATGTGCATGCGAGGCAGCAGTTATTGTCATCCATTTATAATGAACCCGTCGCTGTTCCCCAGAGTTGCAGCAAGGAGTGCAAACTCCTAAAGTGCAGTCAGGCAAATCGTCCTATAGGACACAGGACTCTGCTCTGTGTCACGGTTAAGTCACATTTCTTGCTGAGATGGAGCAGCTGCTGTTCATGAATAAGGAATTCAGTCTGCTGGTTTTAGTACTGGCCTGTCTTCTGGACCAGAACAAGTGAGTCTGGTTAGTAGAAAACCTTGGTAGAATGGGTACTCTAGCTGTTTAAGCTAGATAAGACATCTACTGGGGACTCTAGGAAACCCTGTTCTCAAGGCTGGATGCTCGTTAATGAAACTTAGGTGGTGAAGGTGGTGGATCTGTGTGGTATTTCTCGTGAAGCCAGTTAACCTGTGTAATGTTGATGATTAAATTAAGTTTAGGGAGGACTCAAGGCTTGCATGTTCTTAAATCATGGCTCATTAAACTTGATCATGGAGGGCCGGTGTCCTGCAGAGTTTAGCTCCTACTAGCCTCAACACACCTGTCTGGAAGTTTCAAGTCTACCTAATAAGACCTTGATTGGCTGCTTCAGGTGTGATTGAGGTTGGAGCTAAACTCTACAGGACACCGGTCCTCCAGGACCAAACTTGCTGACCTCTGATGTGATGGAATGGCTCGGAAAACAGGTGTTTTGCTAACAAAACTTGCTGGTGGATCAGCATCGTGGTTCTGGTGAAACTGGTTGACTTGCAGTTAAGAAATGTAGTTGATACCTGTTCTCCAGTCTCCAGAAGGTTTATCTTGTGGAACGCCATTGAAACATAGTAATCATTGAAAAACTGAAATTGTGAAGCTGATGGAATGGCATGGTTTACCTGGCGAACCTGGTTTACCCATGTATTGTTGCCAGTTATGCTAGTTAAGAAGTCTATTGAGGACAGACTTTTTCTCATGTCTCCAGAAGGTTTATCTGGTGAAACGGCATGGGATAAAATAGCTGCTCACTGGTGGATTAGCATAGTAGTGTTTTCATATTGGTCCTGTCCAGGACTTCTTAAATAAAAATTGCAATCCTTATCACTTTTTTAAGTGCAAAAATACTGTAGAGAAAATGCAAAATCTAAAAAAAGTTGTTACACGTGATGCATGGGTTGAATTTCAAGGTTACAAAGACTTGGATGGTTTGGTAGTTGTGTTATTCAGAAGAAGTTATGGAAAAAAGGCTTTTTCTTTACTCTGTTGCTCTCTCCCTTCACTTACCTATTAACTCAGGTCAGTTTCTTTCTCTATGACGTGATTGATATGAGAATGGAAAATAACACATGACAAAAGTCCTGGCCGATTAAGCCTATCTCTCGCTGTCTCTCTCTTTCGTTCTCTCTCTTCCCTCCAAAATTTTCTCTCCCATGAAAGGCAAAAGCTTCCCATCATGCCTGTATATGGTTGGAGTAGAGAGGAGCTGTTCGGCTGTGTGACAGGAGTGTGTGTGTCTGAGAGACTTATCAGGAAATGTGCGTCTCTCACAGCCACCACACCGTGTCTCTTGACAGGTTCAGGTCTGCTTTGTTTAATCCAACAGCTCTCTCTGGAAATGGGAATGTTTGTGTTAGCGCACATGAGCGTATTTTCAGTGCATTTATGTCATGCTCTGTGAGGCTTTTAAACTTTTCTGCTGTTAAAGGATGTAGAGACTGTGATTTCACATGTAGATGTTGAATGTGTTTCTGTTCAGGTGACTCGCTAGGCATTGTGCCTTTGTCTTCAGTATTAGGAGTACTGGTATGTGTACTGGTTTGGGAGTACTAGTCTAGTACTGGAGATGTAGAGACTGGCTATTTTACACTCTCACCTCATTTTCACGTCTCTTTAAAGTTGATGATACAGTCCAGGACATTTTATTATATAAACAATATTTGTTCCAGGTTTCCTTACACGATTAAAGGCCTGCTGTGTTTATTACACCTTTTATGGGTACTGGATGGAAAGGACAGGTAGCTGTCATGGCCAAGTGACTTTTTGGGTGCAATTAACCTTCAACTGTGGGGACTTCAAATTGTTTTGCAAAGGTGCATGTCCCATGGAGACATTGCAAATTGATCATGCCGTCTTTTGGTCTGATGCTCTTGCTAGTTTAAAAGGCACTGCCACAACCTCATGTTTTAAAGAAGGCACATATTTCTAACATCTTGTCAATAGAAGATTACTTTTTTATACCTCACAGTGTGGCAAAGCTACAGTGTTTGTTTCACCCGATTGACAATGCTTTTCTTTTTTTAAATAATGCAACTACTGCTGTGTCTTTCAGGTTTTAATGCTAGAATTTTATGCATATGATTAAATTTTACGTGCTCCTTTGCTAACTTTGATTGATGAGCCGTAGTTATACATCATAAATCAAATTTCAGTTAATTAAATATTCTGCACAGCTTGGCAGTTGCAAACTGCTAATAATAATAATGATAATATTCATATAAATATATTTTTCTTTTGTTTTTATTGGTATTATTTTACTATTTTGTATTAAAAAATAGACCTCAAACCGATTGCTAGTTGTCAGGGCTTGTAAGGCAGACTCTTATAAACGGCATGTGACCTCTGTTTTAATCATAACACCTATGACATTTTCCTTTTTGTCGCTAAAAACATTCACCTCAGCAGTAGTGAGCCAGCAGAGTGTGACGCTACACCAGAAAGACCAATATAGAGGTTCATTTTTGTAAGTTTCCTTATTTGCCCGCATCTCATCTGTTGCCTTTGGACACAAACAACAGTGCCATTTGAGCAGCCAATTAAATGGCACTGACATTCAGGGTATGCAGGAAGAGTGACATTAAGATTAATTTCTTATAAAAGCCAGTGACATTAAGTCTCTGATCACTCGCTGAGAGCACACGCACACCTTTACCGCTGTCCCTCTCCGGGCAACTATAGCACATGCGTGTTTATCTGGAGCTCGACGTTATTATAAATGTCACTCAAGTCTGTTTCGTTCAAGTGTGCATGTATAAAAAATTAGATAATCAAGCAATGCGCTTTTCCTTCCTTTGTCATGCATTAGGGTTTAACAATTTAAACCCTAGACCTAACACACAGGTTAGGTCTCCTTAGCCCTGCAAAACATGATGTGTTAAATAATATCTATCATTTTTTAAAATAGAACCGTTCAGACAACATACATATTTGGCAAACTTGGGGAAGTTGCATGTTTTTTAGATGTGGTTCACTTATGTAGCCTATATATGTATATTTATATGCAATGCTGATATTTGTAGAATCCAAAAGAAAGATGGTAGCAGTATTAGCGTTCTGTTTATGGAAATTGTCATTTTTTGTCTTTAAATGTTTTAGTAAGATGATTTTTATAGTAAGCACTAATAATCATATTTGATGCTCACATTTTAATGTAATTAATAAAAAAAAAAATACATAAGTAATTAAAGATGAATAAATAAGTAAGCCTAAGTTGATTTAGTCCAGTGAGTGTTCATATTAAAATATTACTAACAATATAAAAATATTTTTTTTACTTTTATGTTTACTTTCTGGCTAAAATCAGGCAAAAATCAGTAAAGATTTCAGCCAGAAAAAACTGTATCCTGACCTGAAGGGCTTTTTTTTACTATTATACTAAAAGTTATTTTATTTGTTTTGTGTGCCAGCATGTTGTAGATTATGGTTTTTCAGCAATGTTTCGATAATTTAGGGGCCTAGAAATCTGCGAATCTCCAGAAGTTGAGGCTAAATGGTGAACAAATTCACACTTTTGCTTCTGAATCTGTTTGGAGTCAGTAATGAAATTTAGGAAAAGCACCTGGGACAAAATTGATACCTACAGTAAAGACAATAAATCTCCTGAGCTGAGCTCTGAACAGTAAAGTGTTCCTGTGGGCAGCACATTTTTGTTTGGCAGCGTTCCCTGACGCTCGCTGGCCGTATCTGCAGCAGCGGCTAGTGTGATACACGCAGTATGACAGAAAGTCAAGATCACCCTGCCCTTCACGCTTATGCAAATATCCCTGCTTTTGTGTTTGACTGGCAGGTCACAAGTATCCCACCGTTATCTGAACCAGGAGAGACACTTGGCCTTGAAGGTCATGTGATAGATTCTGTTGCTCTTTCCCCGGAGGCTCCGGCTGATGCTGCGTTCACATGTGCAAACATGGTGGTATATGTGTGTTAGCTCTGGGGAATCCTCCATCGCTCATTAAATCATGCCTGCTGTGCCTCCCTCTTCCTCACCGGAGGGTTTCTGGGTAATCTCAGTGTGATTGTGAGCATGAATTGAGGAGACGTGTTTCTCAGGACACATTCATAAAGTAAGCTACATCAGCAGAGCAGAGAGCGAGGGAATGAATGGAGCGCTAGCGTGTTTACAAATGAGACGGGTTGTAAGCGAGAACCCGAGACCTACAGAGCGAACGGAGAGACAGCTAATGAAAAAGTGGGTGAGATAACGACGTACGAGGAAATTGAGTCTCTCGTAACGTATAGCTTCTCCTCTCCCGACCCCATTAGCGGACTCCTCCGCACGAGGCGACTTGTGACGTGCTGCACGGGAGGCTGTCCGTGCCTGGAATGATGGAAACACAAATACTGGAGCCATGCTTGGGCTGCTGAGCAGATTAGACCCGACTAATCCACCGAGAATATAGGTAATCTAAAACGTGCCCTGGGAACCGTGTGATTAATTTAAGCAGGGTGAGGGATGTTGGGAACTGATAGATTCTGCTCAGATCGTTTCTGTAAGGGAAAATCCGAACAGATGAGGATATTTAGACTTTTTCCCTGAATTTTTCACTGTACGATGGGGGCGCTAAACGTATCTTCTGAAAGAGTATTAAATCTCAGAACCAAAACATGGTGAAGAAGTGGCAGCAACATGTGACAGCATGTGTAAGCTGATGCATGAATGTAAAATACCATGATCATCAAAAATTAAATGGCATATAAACTGCTTATACTGTAGTTACTGAATGCATTGAGATAGCTTCTGTTCTTTCTTTTTATGTATTGCTTGTTCATACAGCAAACAATACTGAATATTCTAAATACTAATAATAACTAAATATTCAGTGAACAATTATATTTTCTTGAAAATTATGAAAAATGCTTATGCTTACCAACCATGTGCAGTGCCCTCCACTAATATTGTCTAAATCTAAGCAAAGGCTGTGAAAATAAATCTGCATTGTTTATCTTATTGATCTTTCATAAAAAAAAAAGACAAAAAACAATTGAAAATAGGGAGAAATTCTTGTGAATAAATAAATGTTTTTCTCCAATATTTGTTGACCACAATTATTGGCACCCCTGGAATTTTTTATGAGTAAAATACCACTGAAGTGTACCCCCATTCATATTTACAATTTTGAGCACTCCACTGTGATTATGAACATGAAATTATCCAGCCATGGCTTCTTGTTTTAAAGAAATAAATACTGTAGGAGGGAAAACAAAGCCCAAAACCCCTTAATCATCAACACAATGAGAAAAAACAAAGAATATATTTATGATGTGCAGCAAAAGATAATTAAGCTTCACCAATTAGTAAAGTGGCGTTAAGAAAAGAGCTAGAGCAGTGAAAATGACCATTTCCACCATCAGGGAAATAGTTAAGAATTTCACATCAACATAAAATGTTACGAAGCTGCCTGGAAGAGGATGTGTGTCTCTATCATCCTAATACACGGCGAGGAGTAGAGTTTGAACAGCTAAAGACTCTTCAAGGGTCACAGCTGAAGAATTGCAGAAAATAGTTGATTCTCAGGGTAAGAAAACCTTTAAAAAAAAGTCAAACAGCCCCTACATCAGCAGAAAGATTCTCCTCGCTCATCCATCTCCAGCATGTTCAGTTGTAAACACAAGAATTAGTCACTGAGCACAAAATGAATCTTTTGCCATGGCTGTCCTCTGACCTAAATCCTGACTGAGGTGAACTAAAGAAGAGAACCATCATGGAGATGGGATTCTGAAGCATCTGGAGTGATTCTGGATGAAGAAATGGTCGTTTTTCTCTTATCTGGTGTTCTGCAAACTCTTCAGGCATTACAGGAGAAAAATCTGAGCTGTTATCTTGGGAAAAGGACGTAGCAATAATTGGGTGCCAATAATTATGGCCAACATGTATTGGAGAAAAATATTTATTTCATAATTTCATCAGTTTTTCTCCTCCTTTTGACTTGTTTTACTTTAATGATAGGTCAGAATGGTGTGAATTATTTGAATGAAAGATCAAAAGGATAAACAATGCAGATTTATTTTCACAGTCACCTCAGATTTACCAAGAGTGCCAATATTAGTGAAGGGCACTGTATTAATTTGATCAAAACACAGTGTAAAACAGTTTTTTTGCCCCTGTTATTGGTTATGAAAGGTTCATATTTTGGTTTCGGGAGTCCCAAACAACAGGTTGACATGCATGCAAGGTAAAAACACTTTCATTTTCTTATAATATCCATTTATTTTTTACTTTATTTGTTCAACGACTCCCAAGCGACTTGTTCAACTATTTATTTTCCTTTAATGCCTCCAGTAATTGGTCGATTTAATTTAAAGCAGTGTTTGTGAGCTTTTAACACTGCAAAAATGGCACCTAGTGACCCGTTTTCATTCAGACCAACACAAAAACCAAAAAGTGGGTGGGCAATATGCTAATGTTTCCTTTTGATGTCAACATAAAACGGCTTGGGACTTGTTTTAAAAACTACTTCCAATGATTCAGAGTCGACCATCTCTTTTAAGAGACAACTTTGCAGGATGTTTTCATTCACTTAGAGCTGTTCTACACACTGCATTTTCAAAAAATCCATAATAGGGGCACTTTAAATGTAATTTATTCCTTTGATGCGCAGCTGAATTTTTACTCCAGTCTTCAGTGTCACATGAAATATGCTGATTCATTGCTGAAGAAACATTTATTATTAATTTAAATTTAGAAAAAATAGAAACCTTCATTATACTGTACATTTCTTTACTGTCTCATCCTTGCTGATTAAAGTATTCATTATATTTTATATATTGATATTTGGGGAAAGGCCATTCTCATTCTAGTGTGCATTTGATTGGATAAACATTTGGACACGTGTCCACTCAGGTGCATGATGATTCATTAATATTTTTAGGTTTTTCAGGATAAGACAGAATGACCTCTTCCTCCATTTTTAACTGCACGCTAGCATATTGTTGACATTTAAAGTTAATAGACACAGACTACAAGCCACAAAACTCCATTTTTGTTTTCATGCCGTCTTTAATCACCCGCTGAGAGTGTTGTCAATGCCGTAGACTCAGCCATGCATGCTCAGCCAAAAGTAATGTTACTCAAATGTTACTCAGTGATGACACAAATACAGTCTGGACCAGAGGAGGGAGGAATGTGAGACTGTGAGACTGTGGGCCTGCTTGGCAGATTTTCAAGACCGATTCATGCGACTGAGCAAAGGGAGAGGGAAGGGAGGGAAGGAAGCAGATTAATCTCAGAGTGTATGGTTTTGTTGAAATGTTGCATCTGGTGGTGACGAGGGTGGGGAAAATCAGGCTTTATCTCTATAAACATCACTAGGAATACATAAGATACATAAGATCATAATACACTTATATAATATCATAATACGCTAACAATGCAGGATGCACTCGATATACCATGTGAAGGACACGAGAGCGAGAGTCTCCAGGGTTCAGTTATCTGATAGCGTTAAGGTCAAACTTCTCGTTCTCCTCCTCGC
This sequence comes from Enteromius viviparus, assembly GCA_032353835.1. Lineage (NCBI taxonomy): Eukaryota > Metazoa > Chordata > Actinopteri > Cypriniformes > Cyprinidae > Enteromius > Enteromius viviparus. The sequence goes on along the minus strand of JAUCNO010001137.1, from coordinate 1,818,928 downwards.
TCGTCTCTGAATAGCACTTATTTTGCAATGAATTAATAAATATCCTTTGAGACTCTTCGGTATGATTCTGCCTCCCGCTGAGAAGGAAATAAATAGACAACAATATCCACAATGCTTTTAAGTATTGGTGCTGCATTTAATTCTGAAAGTCTGAAATCCAAACTTTCTACAACAGAACTACTTTAAAAATAACTGATGATGTACATCTAGCTTTGAAAAACGTGATATATGAAGGACATGTACTGCATCTGTTTTCCTGAAGGAGAATTGGTGTGTTGCTGTGGGCAGCATGAAAATGTTTTATGAATATTTAGATCTTTTTAATAATCTCAAAGAATATTTTAGAAGTAGTCTTTGTAATGAAAAAATAACATTTGTATGTTTTAAATAATATTGTTAAAATAAATTATTATAGTAAAAAAAACTATAGGTCAACTGATATTGATTTTTCAGTGACTGATATAAAGCCAATGTATCAAAGTACTTTTTTATAGCTAGTAAAATTGCATGCATAACAACTGCTGAAATTCAATTAACAGTTATTTTTCACATAACAGAAAGAAATCTCCAAATGCATCGAGATCTTTCACCTGAATTAAAAAATTCTGCAAGTTAAATGTCACAAAATGTTGCAATGATGTGTAATTATTGAATACTAATAGTATACATTGGACTAACAAAAAACTGATTGGCCGATACTTTAAATTTTATAAATAAAAATGTCAGATTTCATCCGATATATCGGTCTTAGCAAGAAATGGGTGGACCTCTGTAAAATGATATATTGAGCATATATCAATCTTTACTCTTGCATTCTAACACTTAGTAATGTGTAAGTGGCACAAACTAACAGTAAATGATCTTGACGATATTGACGTGCCTGCAAAAGAAAATCACTGGTTGTTCAAACAACAGAACAGCTTTATCAAAAGCGGTATCATGTAGGACCATCCCACTCTCTGACTCTCTGAACGCAGCACATGCGCATGCGGATCTCGTATAGACCATGGAGTTAAAGAGAGGTCTCAAGCATACAACATTATTGGATCTGACTGTCATCGCCATTTCGGGTGCAGTCCAAATCCGATTTCCTGCCTCTGAAGCAGACCTGCTCTATTGTTGTTTATTCGATATTGCTATAAAATGGTGGAGAGGGAGAAATTGCTTCACAAAGTCGGTGGATTGTAGTGCAGGGCGTGGAGCTCTTTTGGAGGAGGGTTGTTTTTTAACCTTTGTGTTGAATTCGGCAAGCCAAATGCCTGTCATTAATCTTCGGACAAAGCTCTCGCATCAGCAGAATCGAGGAGGGAGAAGGGACTGTGTCCAAAGATGCCTTTTTTTTTGCACTTTTTTTTACACACAAAGCCAGCAGTCGCCACACCAGCTTTAGGCTGCTGTACCTTATGTCCTTTCAAATTCAGCCAAAAATATTACCCTTGGGCTGATACATAAAAGACGAGGCATTTAACATGTCTAGCCTTAAATAAGATTCTTCATTCTGTTGCCAAAAATAAACCTCATTTATGTAGGACTCCAGGGCATGCTTTCTCGTGGCTGAGAGGGGGCTTGCTCTGATTAACGTAATGCATTCGCTCGCGTTCTCCGTGCTTTCCTTTCTCTCTCTTTCTGTCTTCGGACGCTTTTAAAGGCTGGGAAGGCATATTGAAATGAGAAGATTGAAGGTTTGATTTATGTCGCGCTAAATGCAAAACAATAAAAGCAGACAAAAGGAATGAGAAGTGAAGGGACGACATAAATCTGGGAAGGAAAACACAGAGTCTGATAGGAAGCGATAATTATGTTTTCTTTTATCTCCCAAAAGCCAACATTACGAATGCATCTCAAATGCAATCATCTGTAAATGTATTCTTTTTCATTCCTGCAGTGTACAGCCTTCACCCCACATGAGCTGCATTCATTAATAATCAAGAGCTTCATTTGGTGGGAGATGGAGGGAGATGTTAGCTTTGTTCACTGATCTTTCCTCAGTGGTGCCACGGGGGAACAGGCTGCTATAGCTGAATAAAGATCTCCTGGTATTGCTTGGTGAGTGCAGTTGGCGATGGTGTGTTGACTATTTAAAGAGGAAGTTGGGGCGAATGGTGTCTAGATTTTTTTCTTTTTTTAATCACTTTGTGGCACAGCTATTAACCCTGTAAGACCCAAATTTAGGAAAAATGAGCAAAAAATGTATTTTCAATTGCATTGTTTGCCATTGCTGTTTGGAGCAAGATGTGGCTGGTCAGCATTAGCAGCTTGAAATGATCTAATGTACTGTGTTTTGAACATCTCTCTGAATTCGATCCAGACATATTCTTTGACACAATTATCTCAGCTTTTTGTTCAAACTGTTGCTGTTTTACTGAATCTTGCCCGTGTTCAGGTGTTGATAAAAAAATTATTTCCTTTTTTTCAAGCAAATGAGCCAATTCCAGTTGCTTGCATTGTTAAAACGATAAACAAGAAATCATAATTATAAAAAAAATGTGGGTTTGAGTAAATTAACTTTACTTTTGGGTGAACTGTCACAAAATTAATTACATTTTATACCAATTTACACAAATCTAAACATTTTTTTAATGAATAATGATATAGTGTCTATTTTTGATACCTGATAATGCAATGTATTTAAAAAAATCATGGGATAATCCATTTCAAATGGTTCAAAGAGTATCATTGGCATATATGTGTCCGGTGGCAGGACGGCTAGTGAAGAGTTTGGGACAGTTTTTGAGCTCTGAGGATGTCGTTTTTGGTAAAACTTTTATTTTGAGCACTTTTGAGCATTCTGCTGACAAGAAGTAACTCTGATGTTGTGAAAGCCCTGGATTCTAGATGATACGGTTGATTTACCAGGGGTGGTTTATTTTGTAGACTTTTTTTTAGCACACCAGCTAACAGACGGGAATTAAAACCCACAAAACCCTTAAAGCTCGGCTATGATTCATAGCAGGAGGAGAGAGGGATGAAGGAGGTGAATGAGAAGCAGTTCTTAGTCCTATTAAGTTGATTAGAAGACTAATTGGCCTACACTTGTATTGTGGGAACAAGTCTCCCGTAAAACAGTTTCTCTCAGCAGGTAGAATATTAGCTGGGCTTTCTCTCCCTCGGCATGATGGGAACCACATGCACAGATCTCCTACTCACTGCTTCTTTAGGAAAGCTCTTTGTCTCTCTGCTGGGCTTTTGTAATGAGTCATTAGATGACTGAATGGCTCTTTGGCTCGGCGGCGTGGAGGGCTGTGATCTTTATTGGATCAAATGCTCGTGGATGGATGTGACGTGCTGGCTCACTTAAGGGGTCGTGACTTTTAGCACTCCTCACAAACAACAGTGTGTTTGGCCGACTGTGTACCTCACAACAATGCCTGCGGTTTTCTCCAGAAAATAATGTGATTAACCTTCCCTTTACGAGGCAAATGTTGCACACAAAATAATGAATAAATAGATGTAATAAAACTGAATACCCAAGTGTGGTGAGCAAAGCCTGCTTAAAAGTTTTGTTCTCTGAAGTTCTCACCAGGGCTGCTTTTATTTGATTAAAATGTGAAAATTAGTACAGTTTAAAATAACAGTTTCCTATGTTAATATACTTCAAAATGTACTCATTTGTATTTTAAAGTATATTCAATTGGGAAACTTTTATTTTAAATCATAGCCTTTTATTTATGTACTTATATTTCACTCTTTTGCTATCAAAGAACCCTGAATAAAAAGATCAGCAGAATATCACATAATAATTTCACATAATAATTTCACATTATTTCATTTAATAGAATTTAAAATTCATTCCATTTAAAATGTGTGATTAAGTTCAAGTTAAAGAACTAAAACACTTAAACTAAAACTAAACTAAATAAACCAGAGCTTAAAACTGTATAGAAATAAAATAATAAAAATGACAAAAACACACAAGATTAAACAAATGAAAATTAATAAGTAATTCATTTTTAAGTAATTAAATAAAATCTAATTCAAAATATTAACAAAAACAGTAATAGTATATTATTAATAAGGACAGACACTATCTGTCTATCTGTCTATCTATCTATCTATTCCTTCATTTACAAATTAATATATACAGTCGTGTTCATAAGTTTACACACCCCTGTATGTCTGTCGGTCTCTCTCTCTCTCTCTCTCTCTCTCTCTCTCATATTATTTATTTGTTTGTTTGTTTATCATAAACACACTGAACCATGTATGTCATGTAGGTCTGTATCTCTGTACTGAGCTGCAGCAGCTTCATTGTGACATTGCTGCAATGTCATGGGAATGTGCATAGTTGGGTAGTACGAGCTGCACAGCACTGCTGCTCAGACTAGCTGTGTATTTAAGTGAAGGAAAAGAGACCTGGATCCAGAGAGGGGGAAAAAAAACACACACCAGTGCCTCTCTAGAGAGTCCGTCAGCGGTGCAAACAACTCCCAGTCACCCACACCCATCCCCAGCCTCACACACAGACACACGCTCGGCCCTCCACCGGCCAGCAGACTGGAAAAACAAGACCTCCGCTCTTTATTTGTTTTCTTTTGTCCTTCAGGGAATGTAATGCCTAGAAGAAAATAGGCCAAGTTGCACAATCCATTGCGTTTGTGGGTTGCAGAGCGTCTGCTGGTCGAACTTTGTGCCCCAAGGCTAGGAAATAAGTCCCGTGGGGCGGCGCTTTGTTTAGTATGAAGAAAAGGAGTCGCTGAGGTGTGAAACTGTAACAGTTTTCTGAAGCAGACAGCACATTTGCTCTGAATACCACTTCTGTTTACCGTCGCTTCGTTTTAGATCGTTCCAGTTTAAGGAAACTTCCAAAAATGTGTACGGTTTGTCCTCGATTTTATGAAGGTATTTCATCACATTGTTTCCACCCCTTGGCCTAAATTCCCCCTACATGCCAATGCATTTACAACACACAGCCACGCCCCATGCCCCCCCCACACACACACACTCAAAGTTTGTGTCATACCGCTGTGTTCAAACCTACTTTTTGATGACATTTCATTCAGTATGAGCTCACTGAAGGGTAAAAAAGTATTGAACAACTAGATATTAAACAATATGGGTCTTGCATGGGGCACTTTT
>JAUCNO010001137.1:1775693-1788322 GCA_032353835.1 Enteromius viviparus | reverse complement strand
CCTCTTGATGGAGGCCAGAGCAATCAGGAGTGCTGTCTTCAGCGACAGGTATTTTATCTCGACTGATGCTAAGGGCTTAAAAGGAGCTTGCCGCAGGCAGGTTAGGGAGACGACAAGGTCCCAAGAGGTTACAGGGGGCAGTCTAGGGGGATTAACCCGACACGCACCTCTAAGGAACCTAAAAATGAGTTGGTGCTTACCTAGGGATTGGCTGTCCACTGCATCATGGTATGCTGCGATGGCAGCAACAAACACCTTAATAGTTGAAGGGGACAGCCTGCGCTCCAACTTTTCCTGCACGAAGGCAAGCACAACTGCAATCGTGCATTTCTGTGGGTCCTCTTGGCGTAAGGAGCACCAGTCGACGAACAGACCCCATCTTTGAGCGTAGGCCTGCCTTGTTGAGGGGGCCCTAGACTGAGAGATGGTGTTGATCACGGCTACTGGCAAGCCGGAGAGGTCTGCCGCATCACGTCCAGGAACTAGACATGCAAGTTCCAGATGGCGGGGCGCGTGTGCCAGATCGTGCCCATCCCCTGAGAAAGAAGGTCCTTCCAAGGAGGGACTGCCGCGAGGAGCATTAGGTCGGCAAACCATGTCCGGGAGGGCCAGTAAGGCGCTACCACCAGAACTTGCTCCTCATCCTACCTGATCTTGTACAGGGTCTGTGCTAGGAGGCTCACTGGGGGAAAGGCGTACTTAGGCCCCGGAGGCCAGCTTTGTGCCAGTGCATCCCTGCAGAGGGGCGCCTCATCCAGGGAAAAGTACAGGCGTACAGGGCTCTGAGATCCAGGTTAGGTCTCAACCCACCGCTCTTTTTGGGCACGATGAAGTAAGGGCTGTAAAACCCCAACCTCATCTCGGCTGGAGGGACAGGCTGTATTGCATCCTTGCCAGTCGGACTGCAACTTCCGCACAGGGGACAGCGGCATCCGTGTTGGAATGGACACGGGTGTAGATAATGCCTCTGTACCTGGGTGGGCGCCTGGCGAACTGAATTGCATAGCCGAGGCATACCGTCCGTATCAACCGCCGCGACCGGTTGGGGAGCTGTAACCAGGCCTCCAACCGGGTCGCCAGGGGTATCAAGGGAACGATGACAGCCGTGCCCGCAGTGGGGCAGCCTGGTGGGGGACCAGGGAGAGGACCGGCCCCAGAAGGATGAACGTCCTGCTCTGAACAACCCTTACTTGCACTGGTTCCCACCCTGGCAAGTCCGCATCTGAGGAGGAAGAAGAGAGGTTAGATGGGAGCCTTGGGGCACTGGGCCCAGAGGTGATAGAAATTGCTCTTTTTTTGAAAATGTGGGTACCGCCGACCCGTGGGTTGACAGATGTTTCTGCCGCTCCCAGCCCTCCTCCGGGGTGGGGGAACTTATGTCGTTGTCCCCCGAAGAGCAACTCCATCACATCTGGGCTGGCCGTCTCAGGGGCGCTTCTTCTTAGCACGGGTGTTCCTGGCCGGTCCCTGAGAGGCGGGCGACGCCCTGCTTCCGCGGCCGGCACAACGTCTTGCAGCCAGCCTGGCATCGTGCCCTTCAGCTGGAGCAGATGGTTTCAATGCTGCGGTGGGCGTCCTCGGCGAGGGGCAGGCTGAGGCGGGGAGCTGGGGAGCTTGGCATACTCCCGGCGCGGTAGCACGTGGCTAATGGCCTCAGCCTGCTGCTGGACTGCCAAGAACTTTTGGGCAAAGTCCTCGACAGTATTGCTGAAGAGGCCATGAATTGGCTTGATACACTTGCAGTGTAGCCATTGCATGCAAGGAGGTAGCAGCATGTCAAGCGGCATAGTAAGCCCAGCCCACAAGAGCGGACAAGGTCTTACGTGCCTTGGACGAGAGCCATGGCGGTCCAGGCCAGGCGGCAGCACCACGCAGGCACAGGTGCACCACAACAGCGCGCTCAACCTGGGGGATCGTCACGTGGCTGCCCCTCCGTCGAGGGTGGAAAGGGGAAAGGAGCTGGTGGCCAGGCGTGATGAGAACAGGGCTCTCCACGATCTGGTCAGCTCCTGTTGCACCTCCGGGAAGAAAGGCACTGAGTAGGACCGCAGCAGAACCGTGGGGCGTGGCTCAAACATGAGAGACAGTTATTGTGCCCGTCTGAGGATGTGAGGAAACTCCCATACTCAGAAACGCACAGCTGCATAGACATTCTGGAAAACGGCTATGAGGACGTGCTTGAAAAATGCTCTTTTGTGTTGCCCGGTTGCCCAGGGAGAGCCTCTGTGCGGCACTGCGTGCACTTAGTGAGGTCTCGCTGGCGAGCAAAGATTGGCTTTGCAGAACCTTTAAAAAGGCTACCAACCTCGCAGGTCCCGATCGGCTTGCCCAGTTGAAACAGTGGATCGGACAAGAGAGCATGAACTCTTGCAGGAACTCTTGAGAAAACTTCTTCCAGACTCGATATGCACAGCATTCAGTAAACAGCATCCAGCAGCAAACAGACGAGCCCTCCGAAGCTAAAAGCTGTGTGCAATCCAGCCGTGCCCTCTTATACTCACGCAGTGATGTGGTGCACCTGGCTGTGCTTATTGCTCGCCAATTTTCATTGGCCTTTTTTCAAAGACTAGAAGACGAAAGGTCTCTCATGCGAGATCCCATATGTAACATCGAAGTGATTCGACTGAAAGGGTAACTAAATGCTTGTAATAACACTTTATGAGTTGATTTTTATGGATTAATCATTTTGAATATTGTTATGCATCTATTAGAATAGCCATTAATTACAGTAAATTATTTTATGAATCTATAACTGATTTGCATGTTTTTTAAAATGTGTTGTACATAATGTGTTTATATATAATAAACTAACATTCTGGTCAAAAAAGACCCAAGGGAACTTAGGTGTATACATTTTTTTTAAGGGACACACAATGCTTAAAAAAGATGACAGAATTTTCAGTTTTGGCTGAACTATCACATTAAACAATTTGAATTTGCTCATTTGTATTATTATTTTATCTATGAAATATCATCACAATGCATGTCAACTGATCTTTATTTATTCTTTTAGGGTTGGCACCAATATGGTGCAGTACTCTGCAGTGAATGAAGAGACAAGCCTGAAGCCACATGTCCTTGTGCTCAGTGACAAGGAACACTCCTCTCAAGTTTTTATCATTTTCAAAGGGGAGGCGATGGAACAGGAGACTTTACTTCAAGCAGTGGATCTGTGTTTCAAATTGTTCTATGTGTTTGACTACCCAAAGCCCTCTGCTTCCATTTGGGAGTTTTTGCAGCACACAGTATTTAATGTTCCATATTTCCTCCTCCTTAACTTTGTATTTAGTGATCAGTAATAACGTCTAGGTTACGAACGTAACCCACGTTCCCTGAAGGAGGGAACGGAGACGTTATGTTACATGGAAACATGGGTTACGTTCGTAAACTAGACGTTACCCTTTCAGACGAATCACTTCAACGTTACATATGGGAACACCCATGGAACAGGCCATGACTCTGAGACTGCGTTACGCGGAGACCCCCATGCCGACAGGCGAGACACTTTTCAATTTTGCCAGCAGAGGGATCTGCACGTAACCTTCCCAACCCTCTGTGGTCCGCTTTTTGTAAGGGGAGCCTACAGAGTTGCTGTCAGTGGTGCTGAAGCATAAGTTGGGGGTGGAGCACATGACTAACACACAGTTCTCGCATGTGGAGTAAAGAAATGCAATATATCGATAAGATTATGGATATATTTAAAGGGAAACAGCCTTCTGGCTGACTGTGAAGAATTTTGCCATACCTCTGGGCAAAGGAGACCCAGAGGAAGCACAGCCGGAGCTGCGGGGCAGGGAGGACTGCCCTGCCGAGCGCTACAGGACTTAATAAAATAAAACAGCCAGCAATGGGTCGACTCAGGGGAGACAAAGAGATCTATCCTGGCCTCACCGAAGTGAATCCATATCAGCTGGGCTACCTGGGGGTGGAGTCGCCATTCTCCAGGGTGGGTGGACTGCCGAGAGAGCAGTTTCTCGGCTGCATGGTTGAGAACCCTGGAACATGAAAAGCGTGCAACGATTTTAGCCGCTTGTGACTCCACGGAGCAGATGGCGGGCGAGTTGTGACAGGCTGCTTGCCCGTTGCATACAGCACCCTAGCCCGTGGAAGAAGCATTCATGATGACCACGGCATGCCTGGGCACCTGTCCTAAGGGCACTTGGACCCGTAGGATAGCAGGGTCGGACCATGGGATGAATAGGCAGCGACACTCCAAGAAAACTGAACTGAATCGCATAACCGAGGCGTACTGTCCGGGAGCGCTATCCAGATTACTAGTCGCGTCGACAGGGGTATCAAGGGAACGTTGACCACTGTGCCAGCAGTGGGGCAGCCCATAGCGGGGCGGGGACAGGGACTGTTCGTCTAGCTGCATTGAGCAGGACCTGTCTCCCTGACTCCCGCGCTGGCGACACAGCGTCCTGGGTCAGCATCTGTGAAGACAGAGAGATTTGTGTTAGATGGGTACCTTCGGACACTAGGCCCAGAGATGATGAAATTTGTTTTTGTTAAGACTGGCTCTCTCTGTGTGTACATAAACTCCTGGCCCTCCTCCAGGAGTCGGGATGGAGATGTCATCGACATCACCCAAAGAGCAGTCTTCATCACCTCTGGAGCGGACGAAAGTCTACACGCCTCGGACGGGAGATGCGGCTGATCACCACAGATGGCAGCACCGCGTGGCATAGGTGAACCCGGCACAGCGTGCTCGACCTAAGGGATCGCCGCATACCCCCTGGCTGCACCGCCATCGAGAGTGACGAGGACCGAAGAGCCCAAGTGCCAGCGCAACGAGTAAGGGGCTCGCCACGACCTGGTAAGCTGGTAAGAATGGCACCAGAGGAGAGCGCGGCGGGGCCACATCGCCACCTTCCAGAAACCAATCATCCAGCCGCGAAGGGTCAGCTAAAGGCGCACGCGACACCTCCAAACCGATTCGCTCCGCAGCACAGAGGAGCAGAGCAGACAGTTCGGTATCCACTGCGGTCGGGGGAGCTCACCATCTGACTCACCCTCTAATGCTGCTGAAGACATCTCATCTCCTCAGGGTGCTCTGAAGGACACACTCAGCCCTGTTAGAGGGGAAGCGGTCTCCTACAGAAGGATCATGGGACTGCGTGGTGCAGCAGAAGACCGCACGACTGGAGGTGCCCCAGACGGGAAGGACGCGAGCGAGAGGCGGGACCTCAGCGTAGCCATGGTCATACGCTCGCAATGAACGCATTGACCATCCACAAAAGCTGCCCCAGCATGTGCTCGGCCCAGACATGCGAGGCAACGATCATGTCCGTCCGAAGAGGCGAGGAAACTTCCGCACCCAGAAACGCACGATCGGTTCGGCATTCCGGAGAACGCGTCACCAACCCTGGGAAAATTCAGTCTTTCTCCCGGTTGCCCAGGGAAGACCTAACGTGGCAACTCCTTGCACTCAAAAAGGTCTTTTGCTCGCTGGATTTGCAAGATGACTGGCACATCCAGCCTTTAAAAAGGCTACCAGCCCGTGGGATCCGCTGACAGTCGCCCAGATAAAACGCTGTCAGACGAGAGAGCAGGATCAAATCAAATGCACGCCAATATTTATTGGCCTTTTGTATAAAGCTCAAAGGCATTTGGTCTCTCTGGCGAGTTCCCATATGTAATTGTAAAGTGATTCGACTGAAACGGTAACTACTATTTGTTCCTCTCATAACACCCACTACAATTTTAGCTGTATCACTCTGATTATTATGATGAGGTAACACAGATCAGTACAAAAGAATGCAAATGTAAACACACATCACTATTTCTGTAGTTTATCAGTATGCCAGTAGGTGGCGGCAATTGACTATGACGGAATAATTTAATAGGTGATTCTTTAAAAACACTGACTTGGTCAGCAACTAAATTAAATTGAGTACAGTACGCTAGAATGCAATATTTGCCATTTCTACTATTCCTCAGTATTTATCTGGTGTAAACATTAGGAGTACTATGCAATTTCCGAAATCAGACAGTTTCTGTGAGGAAGTTAGGTAACATTTACCTAACAGTTTCAATGCAGATTCAGAATCATTCAGAAACAAAAAAAACCACTGCAGTGCTTTGTTCGTTTGCAAAATTATATGAGTAGACGTAGTTCTGTGCATTTCTGAGCTCAATAGCTGTACAAGTGCATACATTTATTCAACATCTTTGTTGTCTGATTAACATTAATGACACAGACAGGTGTTAAATATGGCTGCTATCTCTTTGAAAACCCAATGAATGTAATATTACTGACGTGTAACGTTATATCAGATTTCACCCACCAGTTAATGTTCACTTAAACCATAAGGATTTGAGATACTCCACATGATGGACAACACAGACACAAAGCAAGTATTGAATGTGTGTTTACCACAGTTGTAATGCTAAGAAACAAGGTGATGTGTGTGTGTGTGGGATTTGCTAATCGCAGCCGCTCCCAGGTGACCTGTGACTAATCGCTCCTCTCTCAAGCCTCTGCTGAACGGCCGGATTACAATGCTTATAAGGGACAGCCAGGGACCGATTATATCAAAATGGATTATGGCCTCATATAGTCATTTTTCATTAGCAACAGATTGGATAAGAGCATGGCATTATGGGTCATTGCTTCAGAAATGAGATCTACATAAATAAAATTGTGCATTATGCACTGCAGTGTTTGTTTGTTGTTGTTGTTTTTTTAGTAGAATGACAAAAGTATGATTTATGCAATGCTATGTCACAAGCTATGGCATCCAGTTACGATCTTGAAAAGAAAAACTGTTATTTTTCTTTTTTGACTAGTTTTGTAAAAAAAAAAAAAAAGATATATATATATATACAGAGAGAGAGAGAGAGAGAGAGAGACCACAGCTGTTATTAGCTGGTTCAATCATCACTAGAAATGGAGTGCCACGTTGAGAGCCTTGCATTGTGGGATGTATGATCTGTGCAGTATGTGTTGAATCACATTTAGCAATGTTTGACAAACCCAGATGAGGTTTTTTGTTTTACTCTGATGTGCTGAATAGGCTAAATCTTCCATTGCGTTCAAAACAAATTTGCTGTACTCAACACAAGAAGGGAGAAGTACAGAATTAGATTCTTTTTCTATGTGGACAGACTTTCTGTTGTTTATTGTATTAAGTACAGCTATCAGCTTTTCTAACAAGTTATTCTAGTAAACACATAGTTGTATATCTTCTTCCACTTTTTCTTTTCTTTTAACAGATTGTAATGTGTTTCTCATATTCCCTATACCAGATATTTAAAAGTACTAATTAAAACAAGCCAAAGTCACATAAAACATTATACTTGCTCATAACTTGTCAATGATGTAATTATGTTTCTATCTCCAATTAGTTGTTAAAATAGACATTTTAAATAAATGGGGACTGTCGTAAAAAACTGTGACAGATTAATTCACAAACACACAAACGTGCAAATATTTCGTAAAATTCCCCTGAAGTAACTGTACTTTTCCAGAGTAGGCTGAATGTGGCTGATTGTTTAAAAGCTGTCTTACTGACATCTTTCCGGGGTAGAAACGCTGATTGGGCAATTCTATGAGTCACTTTCTATTGCAGCATTTTGTGCGTTTTTTTTTAACACGCTGATGCATTTATGTGTATTTTGTGCTTTAAATAAGTGATAAAAGTCTTGATCGGTTTACGTGTGTCTTTAGAAGAAAGACTGACCTGTCGCACCACAATTAAGACTGCTAAAACTGTATTTAATGTTTCAATTGTGTTATGTAATTGACACAGTTTGAAAGATGAGACTTGCTATTAAAAGTAGCAAAACTCAAAGCAAACTTCAATTAGCTACTGGATGCTTTACAAATACTGTTAAGTGAAGTTTTGTTTCTGAATTGGGAGCTTGGGATTTAAGAACCAATATCTGTTCGTAAAATTAATATATGTATGTTTTTTTGTGTATTTTTATAAATATATATATATATATATATATATATTTTTAAAGAGTTAAATACACATCTTTGTCTTTCCTGTTCCAAATCAGTTTATATTCTCTGGACGGGGATTAAGGAGGACTGAAGACCTGGCTGATAAACAAAATCCTCTTTTTGACTTCCACACTGTATGTTTGTGCAGTGTGTGTGTGTGTGTGTGTGTGTGTGCATGTCAGCTTAAGCCATCTGAAACAGGGAAGTATAGTGAAATGAAGGTCAGCTCTCTCTGAAAAGCTGCATCCTGCTTTTGGTTTGCACTGCACCATATCAAAATGCTAAAACAATTTCATAACCGACTCATTAACATCTTATGTTCTTAACGTAACCTTTTGCATCTTTTTCAAAAGAAGAAAATAAATAGTAATAATGTAGCTTAAAGGGATTTATTTTCTTATAATGACTAACTGACTGACTGTTAAATTACATATGTGCTAACTAAATAAATACACATATGCTTGTGAAATTTAGATTTTGCATTTTTTATCCATTATTCTATTATTTTTCAGTCAGTTCACCAAAAGAGGAACTTCATCTTCCCTTTTGCAAAATTTCACACAGACACACACACAATGGACGTCACATCTCTGCTCAGGTCTCTCTGACGACAGCTGTCTATCAGTTAGTGGTGTAATCCTGTCCCTCCTGCTGTCTCTGGTAAGTCATTAACTAGCTCACGGAGCAGATCTGGGTCCTCGTGCTGTTGACAGGTTAGCACTCAGATTCAGGACACACAGTCTTGGTCTTTAACACACCTTGGCCATTACCTAATGCACACTCATCATTTCCAGGCCATTTGGAAGCACTAACATTATGGTATAGGAAGAAGTTTGAATGCGCTATAATGCACTAAAAAAGAAAACAACAACAGCAACACTTTACAATATGTATTAAATAGCAAAAACAATAAACATTCATCACAGTATTTATTCATATTTGTTAACAGTAGTTAATAAAAATGCAAACATTCATTGTTAACTCGCAGTGCATTAACTAATGTTAACAAGCACATCTTGAGATTTTAATAATGCATAATTAAATGCTGAAATTAGCATTAACTAATATTAACGAAGGCTGTAGAAGTATAGTTCATTCTTAGTTCAAGTTAACTAATGTTAACTAATTAACCTTATTGTAAAGTGTTACCAAAACAACAAACAAACATAAATATAATAATAAATAGAAATTAATAAATAAACATTACTATTATTTCTTATTAAATTAATAAATGTAAAATTATGTAATGATTATATATATATATATATATAGCGTTTCACTATACATATGGTTTAAATGCAGCTTTAAAAAAATTATATATAAATATTGATATATAGCTGTTAAGCATGATATTAAAGATCAAACTGCTATTAAGTTTGATCTTTAATATCATGCTTAACAGCTATGTATATAACATATATATATATATATATATATATATATATAAATAAAACCATGCAGATTTGTTATATGGTATACAGCGCTTTACAAGAGTTTACTGTATCCAGCTTTATACATAGAACTAATCATGCATCCCAGTATTGCCACTGGTGCAACTGCCAGAAATATATTAGAAAAACTGATGATGTTATGCTTATTTTTCATATTGTTTACTTCCTTTTTTTACTTATATATTTTGATGCATATTAATTTATCACAATGTAGCACTTTAAATTCTTTTTACTTTAGAATTGCAGCATTTTACATCTGTTTGCATGCATGCAGTTCAGCTGTAAATCCAGCATACCTGTCACATCTTAGGCCAAAAAGGCATTAGGGTAATACGTAAGTGTTAGTCCCCTGTTACATATATTAAACACAAGCCATCTGTTTGGTCTTGCACAAAAACAGGCACACAGAATTTACATGGGGTCCTACCCATCTGTGGCAAGGCATCCATCCTCTTGGGTGGTGCAGAGCTCCACGCTGCCCATGTCGGGTATGATGATAGGAGGCAAAGAGGGGCAGCTCCCACAGCACTGCCCCTCCTCCGGCCCCATCGGGGAACACTGTCCGTCCAGTGCGATGCCTGAAAGTAAAGTGGCCAGTGAAGGCCTGAAGCTCTGGGTCAGGGTGTGGATGCAATAGAAGAAATACTGCAGATAGATACTCCAGTCAAGCACTGAAATGTCACAGAACGTCAAGCGGTCATTTCCCTCAAGGACTTTGTTCACTTGCTTTACTGTTTTCTCTCTCTCTCTCTCCCTCCCTAGCAGAGGAGAAAGGCTTTATAGAAGAGCTGGATTAGTGTCTGTGTCGATTAGTATGGCAGGGCCGGTGACGTCAGAGCAGTGAGTGGACTCAACTGGTCTGGCACACACACCAGGTGTGCACTTACTAGTGTGCATGGGGCTGATATACTGCCTTTACCTTCAGAACTGGCTTTCTTAAACATGCATTGCACTCTTTTTTATTAAATTGAAATGTCCATCTCACCAAATCTGGGAATTAAGTTTCATTTAGGTATAGGGAGGGGCTGGATATATATAGCCTTAGATCAAGCGTTTGTTCCTACACTTACACTGATGAGATGAACGATGTGCACTAACCCAAAACAAACACTCCTTAACTGACCATAGCACACCTTAACCTCTATCTATCTGATTTTACATTTCATTTCTGTTTTTAGAGTGACTGGTTTTAATGAGAAATGCTAGACCACTTCCTTTACAAAACGTTTAGCATGAAACAAAAATAACCGCTGGTGGAGATTTGACCAGAGTTTCAACACTGTGATGAGCAGATCTGATTTTAGACGTAGTTCTGCAGGTGCAGAGGTTTGTAATGCAATCACTGTAAACTATAACAGTTTGTTTTTCCTTTGGATGAAATAGAATATTCAGTGTTTTGTGATCCTTCAGAAATCATTCTAATATGCTGTGTGCTGCTATACTGTATATATCAGGAATCTTGGAGTAATAAAACTTTGCACAGAACAGCATTCATTTAAAATAAAAATAAACCTGACTTCTTTTAACCCTATTTTAAACCTTAATTCTATAGTTCCTTGAATAAATATTAATTTCTTTCATATTTAACAAACTATCCTAAATCTTTGATTGACTAAGTCTAAATCTTTTGTATAAGGGTTTATTAAAATCATAATCATATGTCAGGAATTTGGGATGATATTACATGAACACATTAACAATCATAGCAACACACAGATGTGGAAAACATCTGAGATATTTTCACACAGCTGAAAGCAGTTTTGTTCTTGTGTGTGTTTGGCTGCAGGATTTGTACCATATTCTGCCATTTATAATTTGTCATTTCAGCCCGTTATTTGGAAAATTTTTGAGCTGATGGAGAAAGTCCATCAGAAGTTGCCAAATTACTCCATCCTTCTGATCTTAAGAAAATATTCTCCACATCAAACCACTGATTTCTGCAAGTGAAGGCCAGCCATTTTTCCATCTGTCACAATCGCTCCCAAAATAGCCTTCAACCTGCTGCAGAAGCACATAAATCACTTCCTCTCTGAAGCAGCTTCTAACACGCACTTGGCTCGTGTTTGTCACTAATCTTTTTATTTGGAAAAAGTTGTGAAATAAAGCTAGTTTTTGGGCTATATGCTTTTTTATAGATTGAAACGAATCATGGTGTCCTGCCGTCTGTGACCAGGAGGAGGCGCCATTGTTTATAGATTGCTCCTGCACATACAGTAGGTATAAAGAAAATATACGTGTCACTTTACATGAAAAATTAATATTCTTTACAGAAATCATTTTTAACAATCCAACTATTTATATATGTGTATAAATACATTTTATATTATGCAAATAAACGTAAAATAAATGTGGTATAAAATCTATGCAAAATGCAAATAAATATTAATTGCAAATGCATATTCTATGCATGCTGATGAGCAGTTTATAGGAAGAATTTTCAATTAAAAATGAATTTTCAATCTGAGTTTTGACATTATCTTGATTAACTGTGATATTCAGTTCAAAATTTAATGTTACTTAAAAGGATAGTGCACCCACAAGGTTCTTCCAACCCTCGAACGAAAGCATGACCAAACAGATTTGGACAAAAACAACAATATTCCTCAAAATCTCTCTGAAAGCCGTCTGCGAGTGCGGGGTGTGAGTTGCGATGATAAACGTGGTGCACAGCAGCAGCTCCAGCCTTGTGACTGCCTGTGAGGTTGTCATGGTAACCAGCAGGAGGAGCCCTTGAAGAAGAGATTCTGATGGAAGCGCAGTGAGGCCATCATAAAACACAACTCCACTTCACAATAGGCTTGCAGTCCATCCTTTTATGGATGCTGAAGCTGTTGTTTGCTGAGACGGAGGTTTAGAAATATCCTTGGGTAGCACATCAATATGAGAAGTAGATGTTGGATGATTAGTTGCTTGGAGAATGTACAGGATATTCTGTGCATTTCTGCAGGAGACTGCGGAGGTAAATAATAAGCTGCTTACTGAATGAGACGTTGCCATGCAGTTATTGTGATGGTTAGTGCGCTGCTATACACATATATAGTGTTCTGGGAGGTTATTAGGGTGTCAGATAAGCCTGACTTCAAAATATGACTCTGATTGCTCTATCGTTTTAACCTGTTAAGCTCTGCAGCTATTTTGGGAAATTCCGCCTGTTTTTTCCTACCAAAATTAAAAAGCTTCCCATACCCACATGCAGAGGTGTATATACAAAAGTTTGGCATCATTTTAAA
>JAUCNO010001137.1:1765584-1775593 GCA_032353835.1 Enteromius viviparus | reverse complement strand
TTCGGACATACTACTCACCTCGCATGCTGTTTTTCGCGTACTATATAGTAGGGAAGTAAGCGATTTCGGACGCAGCAATTGGCAGCTAAAGTGACATCACCGCCCCTCTGCGACTGATTGGCTGAGGAGGACCTGTCAATCTAGAACGAGTAGACCAATGATGAGGCTTAAGCTAATTTGGAAACAAGAGTGAAAATATTTAAAAAATAAAACAACATATGAGCAGAAAATATCTGAGAGCGGAAAAAACAGAAATATAAGCAAGTTCATAAACACTATACTAGTTCGATTTGCACTTCTCATAATCATGTCTTCTTCTGTTGGATTGCAGACTAGAACTGAATTACAGTCTTGCACTACAGCGCCACACTGGTCAAACTGTGTCATTGTAGGCTATTTAACCCAAAAAACGTCCTGTTCCTTTGCGTGTGTTACAGGTTTGGGAAGAAATCCAGACCAGCAATGTACGATGCGACTCCCATCAGTTATGAAGATTACAGCCCTGATGACAAGCCTTTAGTCGCACTCATTAAAACTAAAGATTTGTGAAGCAATACATCTGCACACACACACACACACACCGCGTACACACAGCCACTGTTCCAGCCTTTAAAATGAGCCAATCCGTGCAGTATTTATTTCCAGAGAATAGATTTAAAAAACGAGTCAAAAACTTTTGAAATTGATATATTTTATGATTGTAAACCATGAAGCTTTTAATTCATATCAGGCACTAGGAGTGCTGCACAGAATTAGTTAATGGAATAGCCCCAAACAAACGTGCTTTGTTTGCAGACGCAAATGTTTTGTGGAATGTAAGTAGACAAATAACAAGCTACATTGCAAAATGTGTGTGAGAAGGGGTGTTTAACCAAACCCTTCCACCTTCTAGACTCGGATTACAAATATGATAGCAGCAATCCAAGCAAAAGCTGTAGAATTAGGAGTTATAGAGCTCATAGTCCAGTTAAACTGTAACTATATACAGAAGAATTAAAAGATAAGACAATGTAGGTTGCCTTACTGGTGCATGGATAGGATCAGTGGTTCGGCATTACTCTGTAACCTTATGTACATTGTTGTTTGCTGTTTCTTTCTTCTTGTTCATTGTGGTCTCTTTTGTGTCACAAACTTGGTGTTAGCAAAGTCTTAAGATACCACTGTCCATTTGAAGGCAGCACAACAAAGTGCTTTTCAAAGTAATATTTGGTGGAGTAATAAACTAGGCCTCCTGATCTATATTTCATAGTGTTTTATGGAAGACTTCTCTGTTCCAGTACACGTGCAAAGCTCCTTATGTTGTGGTCACATTTAGCACTGCTCTGAGAAGTTTTTGCATACAAAATCCAGTGATTTCAAGAGGTATTTATGCGACTGGGAGCTTTCCAATGTCACTTGTGTTTAGGTCGATCATGCAAAATCACAAAATTTGAAGGCTGTGTATCATAAGTGTGTTATTGAAAATGGAAAATATAATTTAGCAAATGTGATCGCAAATTATCAGGGAGATTTAATCAAAACCCTTCATGAAAACTAGTGAGGCAGTTTAGACATACTGTTAAATGTCATTAGCTGTAAAAGAATTTGCTCATAAACAATCTGACAATACAAAAAAAAATGAGTTTACATTTTTGGTTTCAATGTGAAAATGTAAAAAACGTGTATGTCAAGTGAAAGGGAAAAATCAAAGCGTGCCGAATGGGTTTTGACATTTACTTGATAAAAGACAAGTTTATGGCATTTGCATGGCCTTACATGTTTTCAGATTGTTAAACATAATCGTAAGATTTTGAATGTAAACACATGAACGCAGGAGGGCCATGGAAAATTCAAGAACTGAAAATGCTGCCCGTGTAATGGAAGTTGTAGGGAAAATAATGTGGACAAGTAGGAAACTTTGAAACTTTTAATCTGCACAGAATGTTTATTGGCATTGAAATGGACTTAAAAATAGCCTCCAAGAATAAGATTACCTTCCCCATTAGTATCTACTGAGACATTAGTGAGTCAGAGTATTGGAACGAGTAAAGTGTCTCTGACAGGTCCTTGAGTCTGGTTGAGACTGGTGTATTTCTGCCATGCGCTTCTGGTGTTCCTGCAACGGGTTCCAGCTCTCTTTCTCTTTATTTGCATCTGGCTGGAGTGGTACTCATAGGATGTTTTCATTCTTTCCATTACACATCTCCCTTTCTCACTTATCTTCCATATCTGCTCCAACTTATACTCATTGTACTCCTATGGTTATCCTTTTGCTTAGTATAGACAGGTAGAAGTTCCCCCCTGTAGCTGATCTGAGACCGGTTTTGATGCTTTATAATGCTTGAATTAAGGAAACGGTTTGGCTAAAAATGAACTCACCTCATGTTGTTCAAAAAATGCATCTCGTAAAACATTAAAGAAGTTATTTTGCAGCTGCTTTTTTCCATGCACTGATAGTACTGGAGAAAGCACCAAGATGGTTCAAGCTGTTTGAAAAAACATGCCATATGCACACCAAAAATCTCTGTCATAGCTTTCAAATTGTGTATTAAAACATTGCATCTTAAAAAAAAAACATTGTGCCATGTTAGGTTTGAATGATAGCGAATAAAACTGGTTTAGGTTTCTTGCTGCTGATCTCACTATTTAAATATTTTCAAGCAAACAAACGGGCCGAATGAGATTTGGAAACTATTTGGGAGACTTTTTGGCAGTTTTACTGTGTTCTGTCCATTTTTGTGCTTGACCAAGTATCACCGCTTGGACATTCTCCAAATATCCTGCTTTAGTGTTGTACAGAAGATCGGAAATGAACAGCATGAGGGCGAGTTTTAAGATTTAATCTTCAACTTTAAGTGAATGAACAGGTTGTGTCTAGAATCAGTACTAAAGGGAAGCTTCTAACCCGAGCACTGTTTTTGTTAGATAAAGATAACACCCATTTGGTTATATCTGTGGAATGATGTATTAATAAAAGTAAAAGTGAAAGCCTAAGGCCTGTTTTAATGCTTGGATGTTTAACATATGATAAACGAGACGAAATACAATGAACCTTGGAAGCACAAATCCTGATGGATGTTTCCAGTAAGCGATTAGTACGATATTTAATTGTAGATAAGGAAGCACCATATGTAACTTCATATCACACGGAACAAGACGTTTTGGAAGATGGCGCAGACATCAGACGTGTTTTCTTTATCCCAAAGAACAGATGGTAAGTCTCATACACACACAAACACGCTTTATCTCTCCAAACAGTCCAAACCCATAACCACTTTCCCTGTAATGCGCAAAGCAAACTTGACATTTGTAAAAGCATTCAAGTGTTGCAATCGTGTCTCATGTCTCAAGATGAGAAACGCACACTCAGATGCAGACGGTACGAGAGGAGGATGTGTTTTCCACCGACGGAATGCCTTTGACTGTCTGAGCATTGGAATGTCCCCCAGCTGGCCGTGCCCTTATATGGAGTTCAAACGATGTCCTAGACCCTTCAGTGACCTTGTGTGGGCTCCAGATGTCCTGAAAGTAAACATCTGTAAGAATGGCGTACTGTGATGATGCTCTGGACACTCAGAAGTCCCCACCGTAGGGAAGAAAGGATGCGGTTTTGATGGCTTTGACCTCGGAGACAGACTAAGGTCCTTTTTGACCCCTTTAGGTGTTTATTTGACCTCTAATTCGACTATAGGCAGTTTCTGGATTAGAATAAAGATGAATGCCACAGTTCTACTATAGTATATGCAATCATGTAATGCACTCTAATGCATGTGCAGTTACGAGATGAACAGAAAGATACATACAGTATATGATTGATTTTTAAAATTGGTGTCACATGAAGTGAATTTAATCAAAAACACTGCCTTTTTTCGGACTGTGGAATAATTGAAGAATAGGTGAAGTATGTGTATGAATAAGTGGCACCCATTGTATAAACACTAAAACCAGAATATAACTTGCACTTTTAAATATTCTCTTTGTTTACCAGATGTGTGGGTTACTATGGGTGTAAAGTAGATATGGTGGTTTAACTGCTTGTAAACCTTGGAAAATCCAAATTTAACACAGCATTTATAGACAGGTAGGGTCAGTCTCTGACCTGTGACATCATGAGGCTTTCAGAAGGCCCGGGTTTATCACACTGCTTCACTGTGAGTCCCCAAAACACTTAATCTGGTTCAAAAGCTTAGTTATACAATTGTTCTTATTAAAATTGACTGGTTGTCATATAGTAATCATCAATAGCAGAAATATGTATACAGAAATTTCTAAGAGATGGTAGCCTAGCTTAATAATTCACAAGACTGAAAACAAAGGTTAGCCTATTTAAAATCTATTGTAAAAACAACAGCATCTCCTTATTGTCATGCGGCTTCTGAACGACTCTACTGAGAATTGACTATCATATGAATATTCAAAGGGGATTGTGCGCCTCAGTACTGATGAAAGGTTAGAAACACCAATTGTGACCTAATGTGTTCATCAACTGATAAAAAAAAAATCATGTTTCATGAAAATTTGTTACAATAGCCTTTTGCACGTCAAACAATTTGCATTCTCAAATATTACACACAAACATTCCAAGTAAATATGACAAGTATTTTGTGAAAAATAAATATTGAAAATATGTATGTAGTGTAACGTTTGCAGCGCTGCACGCTGGCGCCCTCTTCTGGTCACTCTGAGAACAACAGCAGTCGAAAGAGGGGGCGGAGGACACGGAGGGACAGAGAAAGGGGGAGAGAAAGAAAGAAAAGAGACTGTGCGTGTTTTCGCAGGGAGAGTTTCGTCCTTGCGCACCGTTGTAATTCACTGTCTCTTTATTTTTTCCTCGGGATTGCTTGAGGAGACAGAAGGAGCAAGGACGCGCCGTCAGCGAGCAGATGTTATAGCTGGGCTATCCCTGTTTCCAGCCTGACAATCGAGCGTATCCTCTACTAAAATGTGGCAGCCTGCGTCGGAGCGATTGCAGGTAAGATTGGACATCTAATTGCTGTAAGAAACGTTTTTGTTGTCTGTCGTTCATTGTGGAGACGCGGTGTGCAGGCCAGCCTCCGGGCACACAAGCTTCTCACCCAGCAAACCTCATTCAGTCTCCGCTTATCTGATGAACTGCTACAGTGGCGTTGCGTGGCTCTTCAACTTTGTATCGCTGCTCCTGGCTGGAGCTCTGAGCGTCTGGACTGCAGCTGCGAGTCTGGTCGCGAAATAGAGCTGAAGTTTTACAGTTCTTCCCATATCACGCCTGTCCAGACCCAAGGCCATTTCACAGCATTGGTGTGTCTGTCTGCTGGCTGTGAAATGGCTGGAGCGACTTTGTTGTGAACTTGCTGTGCTCCTGGCCTTGCTGAGGGTGCGTTCTGCGCTGTTTTCAACAGTCCAACATTCACAAACCCTGGAAACATGAGTTAAAGGTTCAGGCCTGGAAAAAAGGTAGAAAATGGGTAAAAGTCTACCTCAAAGTCACTGCTCAACATCAAAGCTGAGTTGCTTGCCTGACCAGCTCAAAAGTGCCTAAACCCCCTTTAAAACAGGTACTTTTTAGTTGGTCGTTAAAGAGATAGTCTAAAAATCCCATGCCATTCCAAACCCGTTGGATTTTTGTTTATCATTGGAACACATGCGGGTATATTTTTAATTAAATCTGAGAGATTTCTGTGACTCCATTGATATTCTACACAACTACCACCTTGGCAATTCAGTTATAAACAATCATAAAGAGATTGTATAACTATATGTATTGAATGGTCTAGTCCACATTTTTTGAAGATAATTTATCTTATTTTATGACCAGATGCAGTGCATACATCAGAAGCTCAAACATGCTTGCTTGACATGTTAAAACCAATGAGGTTTATTCATAAAAATTCATAAAATATCTTAATTTGTGTGACAAAATTTAGTGAACTGTCCCTTTAACTCATTAGCAGCAACAAACTAGCTACCAGCTGGCCATACCGTAGCTTGAGATGGCCTTTGAAGCATGGAAGCTGGACAGCCAGCTAACAACCAGCTTGAACTAGAAAGAAAACCAGCAAGAAACCAGTTATATCTTTACAAAAGCTTATTGGAGGGGTTATTACCTACCCACACATCTTGATTGGAAAGTCCATGGAAATTGGTTAAAAAGGTGTGGGAATGGTGAAGTACGCAGGCGTAAAATGGCCTTTGGTTGAGTCTGTTTTTGAAGTCGGAAAGTCAACTTAAACCAGTTCAAGATGCCTGATAATATCTGAATGGCACCTCAGACCGGGTTTACACAAACAGCACATCTGTCGACAAGCTGTGCCTCTCGGTTTCTTTACAGTGTAACCTTGCAGGGACGTGACACTGGCATCCAGGTTCCCTGCAGAATATTTAGCCAGACTTCTCCAAGCATTCGGACTCATCCAGTTATCCAAGTCCAGCAGTTATCTGTAAATCTCCTTCAAATAAAAAAGAAAAGTTCACGTCAAGTATTTTTATCTCCTGGGGTGCTGGGCTTCACGTCTCCACTGTTTGTAATATTATCCAGATGTGGAGCTGGATGGGCTTTGCCAGATGAACTTGCACAATCTTTCCTCAGAGCTTGGCATGGCGACACTGATTAAATAGCATAGTAAACTCTTTTGAAAGCTGCTTGGATTGATTTGATCAAGAAAATGTGCAGTTATGCATAACAAAATGTTTGTATACAACCACTATAAACCATTAAAGCCATGTGACAACAGCCAGATTTTATTAATCTACAACAGCTCTATGCAAACCGGACTCGAGACTCAAAGTTCTCCTTCCTGAAACAATCCAGTAGATTAGAACCGTACTTGGTAAGCTTAAGTTTGTTAGCCAGAATGCTTGTTAGTTATAAACAATACAGATAAACCAACCTGTTCCTTATTAGACCATGATCCATGACCTAACTCCAAGTCCCTTTTTTGAGTTTATCACCCTTGAAACTTCAAACACAGTATTTCAGGAACATACTCTTGTCAGTGGACACCATTTTCATCATTAATAAATCTCAGTGAAGTTGAACGCATACCTGGGGCATACCTTTCCTGCTTTCTTACTTTACATGTCTTTAAAATGAAAAGCATTGTATGTTATACTTTGTGAGAACATGATGCTAATGCCACAGTGTATAAAGTATGAAATGAATTCGCTAGTGAAAAATAAACATCATGTCATGTTTAATATTTAAAAAATAGCACATTATTTTATGCTAAGTATACTAGAAATATATGTTAAATACATGTAATAAATACCCTGCATTACTTTTGTACTTTTGGAATACTAAACTGGAAATTTAAGTAATCATTAATTTAAGTCATTTTAATTAACTCCATGTACAGTATGTTAGGGTTAGGATTGGGGTTTGGTTACTTGAATTTAATTATTCGTATTATATTATTATAATAGTAAGAAAACCTGTAACAAGGACCGTAAAAATAGTGTTACCATTAAATCTGTTGCAGTTCAACAAAGACTATTTCAAGTATAATTCAGATATGTTTTTAAAGAACTTGCATACTTAATACAGAGATCACATTTTAGGCTTAATATAAAAATATACTCCAAATGAAGTTTAATTATATTTTTTGTTGAGTGATATGTCAGTGCATGTTAACAGATTTGAACTATATGAAATGAAGGTTTTTCAAACATATAATTGTTTTTGGTTACACTGGTATTCAAATTAAAAGGGATATTTCCTATAATGTGAAATATTGTAGCTAATTAAATCACTAAATGTTTACACTAAATGTAATAATTAAAATGTTCTTCACACCAAGAAAAATGGTTCTTCTGCAGCATCACTTATGAAGTCTGTGTACATAGTAATACATTTTTGGATAAAGACATAATGTAGGACAGTTTGCTTACAGTTTAGTTTTCCTGATCTGGAGTGAACTCTTTATAATCTCATAAAAGACTGGATTTAGCAGGATTCAGTGACTTCCATGGGATGTATTAAAAGCATTACATCATGGAGATTTTAATCTAACAGGATTATACCATCAAACGCTACAATCAGATCTTATGTACGTTAACAGTACAATAATATATCTCGTAATAGACAAAGTATAATCAGCAATATGTTAGCCATAGTCAAAGAATACGGTAACACTTTACAATAAGGTTGATTAGTTAACTAAGAATGACAATACCTCTACAGAGCTGATTAATCTTAGTTCATGCTAATTTCAGTATTTGCTAATGCATTAAAACCACAAGTTGTGTGCGTTAACATTATTTAATGCACTGTGAGCTTGAACTAACAATGATTGTATTTTAATGAACTAACATTAACAAAGATGAATAAATACTGTAATGTATTATTTATTGTTTGTTCATGTTAGTTAAGACGTTAGCAAATTTGAACAGATTACAGTTTATTACCAAGAATATATACTGTCATCACAACGCTCCACCCAGCTGGTCAGAACCAGGCTTAAGATCCATTGCTTTTTGAGTAGCCCCCTGTGGTTCATTGACTTTGTGCAGACCAGCACGCACTTGTGTTTTCACACTTTTCTCATTTTGAAGAAAGACAGAGCAAGTTTTCACTTGGACCTGAGACAGCATGTAGTAAATGCAGTTTGTACTCCGACCAATGCAAAACTTCTCATGTTTATTAAAAGGATTATTCCAACTAGAAGTTAAACTCAGTTGACAGACTGTATGGTGTAATGTTCTTTTCTGCATTAAACGATTCAGACTTTTTAATTTTAAGAAAACGATGAGGTTACAGTGACGCACTTGCAACGGAAGGTGGCCAGTGGGGCTTTTTTGTTTTTTTGTAAAAATTATAAATTTAAAGATGTACTTCCATGCATCATCATACACATAAGCTACATAACTAATAGAAGTATTATGCTGTTATGGCCTCAAAGCTGTAAATGTGGATAAAAGGGTAAAGTATAAAGTCGAAAAGAAAAAGGAGGGATGATTTGAAATTATGGCTATTTTATCTTAACTTGTAATAAATCCTGGATATTCTGGGTTGAAAACAAGCTTAGTTGAATTGGGGGATTTAAAATGTTCTTTTACTACTTTGTTATACGACTATGTGAGTGAGTGATATTTTTCTGCGGCAAAAACATGCTTCACATGACTCCTGCGTTGCTATCTATAATACAAAACGTTCTGCACAGTGTGGTCTGGTATAACTAACATTCTTAGCACCACAGATCAAGACATCGTTTTATCGGAGCTGAGGGTCTCATTGTGTTTTGAACATCGTACATTCACAATGTTGATGCTAAAAACCATCCAGGCACTGGGTTCTACAGCTGCCAACACTAGAGATGGGCGGTCACCTGATGTTGTAGGCTGATTTTCTTCCAATGCATTGAAACCAGATTGAATTCTCGAGCTCTCCGCACATAAACACTCGTGTGCACTGATTCTTTCCCAACGCACTTTTCTCAGAATGCACTGAAGCACTCTCGGTGTCCGCTGCACTGTAACCATGACTACCGGCAGGCTCTCTTTGTGGCGTTTCAATGGCAACGGGCATCGCTGTGTTAATGGCGATGCTCAGTCTCATTCTGTGATCTGGAACTGTTCTGCTTTATTCTGTGTTTTGGTTTCTGAAACTCCATTTGAGCTCCAGACCTACCCTTATCAAGCTATAATCAGGGCAACTGCAGGTGAACTCTTCCACCTCCACCCTATGCTGTCATAAACATCCCGTCCTGTGAGATGTTAACATCTCAGAATGGATCATTTAGTAAGTCAGTGATCTGAACATGACGTGCGGGTGAGTAAACATTGAACACAGAACTATCCCTTTAGATTTCGCTGGCCATCAGTATAAATTCAGGACTTGAAATCATGTTTAAATGCCCAAGACAGCAAAAATGATGCCCACATTGCAAATCATGTATACACTGATTTATGCCTGTACCTCAAAATACATTTTTATTTGTTACAAGCTGTAATTTAAAATGAATTCAAGAAGTTCTTCTTCTCCTTTCATTGACTATATCTACACAGTCATCATTATTTTCTGCTAACACTTAAATTTCATTTCCCTCAAAATATGATG
>JAUCNO010001137.1:1754495-1765484 GCA_032353835.1 Enteromius viviparus | reverse complement strand
TGAAAATTAATCTAGATTAATCTAGATTAAAAAAATTAATCTATGCCCACCCCTAATATATATATATATATATATATGTATGTATCCATCAAGGAAAAATAACTCTGAAACTAACCAAAGTGTTTTACTCTGTCCCTTTTTTTTTTATTGACCCAAACAAAGAGGACCTAATTTAATTGCAATGCCACAAACTGATTGAGATGAAAATGATGTAAAATAGAAATAATAGTAAAAAATAAAACATTTCAAATTATAGATGAAACAAAACAGGTAAAGATATTTTTAGTTTAGCAAAACATATTAACCTAAGTAACCAGTAAAGCCAAAATCGACATTGTTTTCAGAATATTATTAACCAGGTGCACTGTATTTTATGTATAATAATAACACTTAAAAAAAAAAAGAATAATAAATTCCGTTATGATTATTAAATTTTTTTTCAAATAACTATTTTACTTCATTTTATGTGAAGCACTTGAAATGCGCTACATATATAAAACAAATAGGGTCTCTTTAGCATGCATAATACTAGTATATTAGCCTTTCATTAGTAGTACTCCAGCGTATATCAATCTCCAATACCTAAACTTAATAAGTGTTACCCCATATTTTATATCCTTTAAAGTCTTCTTGAAGCAAAAGTTTGTGACCGATGTTACTTCTGTATTGTGACGAGTGAACCGAAATACTGAAGGAGGAAAACAGAGGGCGTGGCTTGTTTTTTCTCATGCAGATTGATTGGATGTAGTAAAGTAGGCGTATCATTCAGAATTGAACCCTGACAGTTGGAGGGGTGTGGTTAATGATGTCATGCTCATGCCCAAGCCGTCAAACTGACATCATCAGAGAAGGCCTGTGGGGTGGAGCATTTTCAGATTTGGATTAAAGATTTTTGTTTTTATGCACAGATTATTTGTTCACCTCAAAAACAGTGCCCTAATGAAATTAATATAGTTTTGATTTCACGCAGACTTTAATTCTATCCCATACATAAACTTAACTACTTTACTAATAATAAGCAGCAAACTACTAATTTGAGGCAAAAGATGCAGTAAATAGTCAGTTACTACTGGAAATTGTTTCTCAAATTAAAATAGTGACCAAATATCACTTTATGCGTTTGTGCATTTGTCTGAATTTTTCTTTTTGTGTGTGTGCCTTTCATCAGGTGACCTACCTTGGCAAGGTGACCATTTCCGGCACTCACTTCCTGTCCGGCTGCACCGAGTCGGCTGTGGTGGGATTATGGGACACCAAGCAGACGTCTGTGGTCCACGACGACTCCATCACCTCTAGCAATGCCATACTGGAGATCCGGCCGTTCCAGGTTCGACTGCATCACCAGGACGGCCGGGGCGAGGCCACGGTTGCCATGGACACCTTCCAGGTGGCTCGCATCGCGTACTGCACGGCGGACCACGACATCAGCCCCAACGTCTTCGCCTGGATATACCGGCAAATCAACGATGATCTGACCTTCCAGATGGACTGCCACGCCGTGGAGTGCGAGAGCAAACTGGAGGCCAAAAAACTGGCGCACTCCATGATGGAAGCCTTTAAGAAAACCTTCCACAGCATGCGAAGCGACGGACGCATCCACAAGAGCGGCTCAACCGACGAGTTCCCTGAGGAGGCGAGCACACCCGACGACGGCTGAGAGACCCGGGGCCTCGGCGAGCACACTCTTCACGTCTTTGTGCCATAATAGAATATTCCGAAAAATAACCACAACAAAAAAAAAAGAGAACGCCAATGGAAATTCAAACCAAGAAACTAGTCTGCCTTTTTTTCCGATCTCGGCTGCCAGACAGTTCGTGCCCGTTTTACTAAAGTGTCCGAGCGCCAGCGTACTTCACCACGGTCACACTCCCACTTGAAAGCTGCTGGTTTTGATACGCCGCGTGTGAACTTGTTACACGTTCACCTGTTATGTTACTTTTGTGTTTGCCGATCAAAACCTTTGGATCTGGGAGCTCCTGATGTGTGTGTGTGTGGTTTTTTTAGATAACGCAGAGGGGTGCTTCCTCTGCTAAGTAGAAGTTCAGAGAGATATCATTTTGATATTTGTGGCAGGCAGCCAGTCTAGGGCATTCTTTATCGGGCCATAGAAGCGTCATTATAGGGACCATGCATCGATTTGTTTGTTTTTTAAGATACCAAAAGCCAGTGTGTGTGTGTGTGTGTTTAGTCTGCAGCTCATGAGCCTTTGATTAACTATGGAACGGGTTCTCTACTACAAGCTGAGTGTGCGTAGTTTATGTGTGCGTGAGGTGTTTTCCACCAGAGTGCTTGTGTTAAATGATGTTGAAAGCGAGACGTTCCAGATGCATCGCTATTTTTAAAGGGAGAATGAAAATTCTGTCATTTACTTAACCTCATGTTGTTTTCTGTTTTGAAGAATGTTGCTAACAGCTCCGGTAGCCATCGTCTTCCATAGTATAGAAAACATATTTTGCAAGTCAATTGCTACTGGCAGCCGTTTGGTTAGCAGCGTTCTCCAAATTTATTTTGAATTAAAGAAAGAGACCTTTTTTTTTTCCTACAGGAATGCGGTCACATTTACTCGTGTCCAGCGTGATCGTAGTTTGCAGGAGGAAACGGTTCGCTTGGTTTGAAAGTGACTGCAGACCTTTTATGTGCAACATTTCTCTGAAATTGTGATCGTGACCGCACCTACAGTTCATGATCCAAAACAGAAACTTTTGAAACAATGCTTCATAAAGCTTTGAAACAATTATACATGTCTTGCTTTTGTTTTCAGATCACTATAGCAAACTCACCAAGGCTTTGTTATGTCAAATCATTTAATGAGTTTTAATTTAATTTGCATGCATAATATAAGAATTGCTTCTAATTGACCTGTCCATGCCTAATGAAGCAAAAACAAGAACTACACATTAATAAAATACAAACCTTCATTTGTAATTATTTGTAGATAGCATTTAATAGATTACACTTTCATCAAGTTGGTTTGTAAAAGGTGTCATGCATGTTTTGACCAGCAGTTGAGGCCATGCTTTGGAGATTTTGTGTGCTTGAAAACAAAAGCAATTGAATTAGTTGATTCCAAGCTCCGGAAAGCATCCCCCATCACCAACAGATCTTGTTATTGGTCCTGTATTCACATCTTTCTGGTGGATTAAGAGAGAACGGTGTTAATGTTTTGTGCAGGGAGAGGGAGGACCCCAAAAGCCTTGTTAATTGTATGTAGTCTCTTGTGCTGCAAGCGCTATATATGTACTGGTACTGAAAGCCTTGTTTGATTTATTATTTCTTTTTATTTTATTTTTTTATATACATTTGTATTTGCAGGTAATTTGGAAGCTGTACAGTGATTTCGAGTCACTGTTTGTGCAAGATGTGCAGCACGTGTGTGTAATATAATGCATGCGTGATTTTACACGTGGCTCCTCCACTCACCTGTGAAAACCCTGCTATGGGACGATGGATTGTGGAGCATTGAGCAGATGGATAAACGGACTCTATTTTGAATTCTGATTTGGAATCGGATTCTAATTGGGATTGGCAGTGACATTTATAAATATAAAGAAATATATATATAAAAGATATATATACAGTGTATTTGAAAAAGCTTGTGTAAATACAAATGTATCCATTTTTTTTTTTCTTTTAAATACTGCATTAAACGTTCGATATTTTAAATAGAGTGACAAGCACCATTAAAGAAATCAGTATTATGGCCAACTGTGAATTTGGATCAGAAGGGCAGCATTCATTGAGTGATGAAATGTCTGGGGAGAATGAGGATGAGTGTCTCGTTGTTGTTGTTATTGTTGTTGTTGCTGTTTTTTAATTTGTAAAATTGTAGATGAACATTCTCACTACATGTCTTAATGGCTCAGACTCGCTTTGATGTTTTGAAATGTTACCATATGTGTTTTTTAAGCTGTATTTGCAAAGATAAAAAGATACAGTCATATATAAACTATTTACCAAGCTAAGCTGTGGTCGCTTTCTGTTGTTATTTTCATATATTATCAGACTGTGGTTTTGTAATTAAATATTTCATGTCATGTTGTATGTACATATTTCCTTTAAATAATTTAAATAGAAACATCAAAGGGAACCGAGATGTGCTAGGTGCACTTCCATTCTCAGCCAGTAGGTGTCGTCAGAGTCCTAAAAATACTTGTTTTTACGTTACGCCATTATATTTCTGGTGATTGTACATAAGGAGACTGCCTCATTTATTGTAGCCTAATGAAAGATGCTTCAGAAAGAACTAAACAGACCAATACATCACCTCGATATATTAATATTTTTTTATTGGAAGCCTTATATAAGCAGCTCTCATGAGTCAGCCTGTCGAAGTGAACGTTGTGTATACAGTTTCGTGTCAGATTCAGTCATGTGTTAGATCGCTGAACATATGGGCTCTGATCAGAGGGTTTATATAAGCCTCTTCAGATGCACCAACCTCTTATTTCTCTTTCTCTGGAGGCACTTTTGTCAAAATCCCTTCGCCACCCTACATGAGTGAGAGCTGTCGCAGCTCTACTGCACACACTCAGCTCTTCAGGTCCATCATTTCTTTCATATTATTAAGCACTAGAGAATGACATCTATTGGAGGTTGTAGGGTATGTATGTATAAATGAAGCCAGCGTCTAGATAGATTCTTTCTTGTCCTCAAACCTGATTGGCTGAGAGCTTTTTCCAGCCATGCAATAGGCCACACATAACAGAACTATTTGCGTCACTCCACTTGCAGTCTCTCTCACAGCGTGTGTCATGGCGGACACCCAAATCCACTATAGCTTTATAAATAACACTTTTGTGTCATGGAATGTTTTTTTTTTTATGTGAGAATGTAGTTAGACTTCAAATATGCAGTTTGTTATTAATACAGTCATTTTTTAAATGGGACAAAACAGGTCCAGCAAATCTAACTCTTATTATACGTGACAGTAAAAAAAATACTATACATTTTATGAGGGATTAGTAATAAAAAGATTTAAACAAAATGATCCCCTTTAAAATTTATTTTCTTCTTATTATACCAAATCTATGACTATTATTGTCACAACAGTGTGTCCACAGAGAAGGGCTCAATCATTCATATTCTTTCAAATAACTAAACATGTTTTCTAATGATGGAAAATACCTTGTATTATGACAAGCAACACTTAATAATGTCTCATATCAACTTTTTTCAATGACACATACCAACCCAGTCGCACAGCAGGTCGTGACAATATCACAAAATTAGCCTAAAATCTATTAATTGGTGTCAGGGACACGAATATTTCATTATTTTCGACTCCAGAATCCCATTGGATGCATCCTTTCGTGCTGGACTCACGAAAGTCGAGTAAGAATCGTGTCTGTGCCACGAAAAAAAAACATGCGACCCACTTTTTGTCAACACTGTCAGACATTCATTCAGATGCAATAAAATCAGGGCATATCTGGGGCAGCTGGCACTCTGAAGGACCCCCCTGCCACAGTTAACCTCTGCAGTGTAGTTTTATACTTTTATATCCTAAAATTCTAGAATATTTTAAATCCTAATGTTAATATTTCCTGTGTCACAACCATGCTATGTCAACACCATCTTACTGAGGATAATATTTAAAATATTTAGATCCCATACTCACACACACAAACACACGCATACTCACTGTTTATTGTGTTTGTTCTAATACAGTAATTGATTGATTTAATGTATTTGACTACACCACCGTCAGATCTGTAAGCTCCGTCAAGACTAATATTTTGATCATATCGCCATGTGATATTGTTGTGCTAATTTTTGCACCCTCAAAAGTCGACTCAAAAGTCATTTGGAAATTAAAAGTCATAGAAGAACGAACATTTCTTTAAAAAAATGTAATAATTTTGGAATAAAACCTTCAGCAGGGCATGATGGCCCTCGTCAAAACAAGCTGCAAATCAGTAGCAGACATCTGCACCATCCGCCATCGGGTGTTGCTTTGAAAGGTCTGTGTCGGATTAAGCAGTAGCGTCTCAGCATATCTTCCATCTCTAATTGACCTTTCAGAAAGCAGATTGAATCCTGATATCTGGAAAAAGGGCATCAAGAGAATCCCTGTGCCCAATTCTCTCTTCTTCTTCATCTCTATGAACACCGTTGTAGCTCCTATCATACCATCACCATCAGCAGTGAAGCACTATAACCTTTTATCACAAAGTTAATGTGTCCATTGCTGATCTGTAACCAGTGTGAGGTGGCGTTATCACACGAATGAAGGTCTGCACCCCTTTAATCCCCACACAAACTTATATCAGCGAGACAGGAGCATTGTGGGTAATGAAATAGCATAGTGTGATCGACTAGATTTTGTAATGCAGATAGCATCATGCAGGGCCTTCAATGGAAGCTCTGATTAGGCATCAGAATAAGTGTCATTAATCCACCCAACTGATTCATTTCAAACACAGGCATCTATTATATCTATATATATCACTTCCAACTGACTGACAGCTCTCCTGTCCCCATGTTGAGAGAAATCGGGAGTAGGTGTTGTGTACTATTTGTATTATTCCACTGCTTGATCCGTCTGTGTGTATGTCAAGCGCTCTCATCTCAACTTCCTGCACACAGACAGAGCAAACGCACTTTTGCTTGGATTAATTCAGCACATCATCTGACCCCAGCACCTTACATATGTATTACCTGCCCCATCTGAATCAAGCATAAAATCCCTGCATGTCCTTGGACACCGTTCTGAATGTCCAATTCTGATTTCAAATGCATTAATACATTCCTTCGAGAAACAAAGCGACAGTGATGCTAAGAAAGTAGAGAACCGCACTTGACTAGACTTCTCATAAATAATAACGTGGTTAGAATATGATTCAGAGGCCAACAAAACAAATTTGTCTTCAGGTGCTCAAGCTCACCTCACCTTTCGATGCTAATATTTGCAAAGAAGGTGGGATCTTTTTGCCTGACCTTCCACATTGATCCCATGATCAAGCTCACTGAGTTTATAGTATGTCAAGAGGTTTAACTGCAAATGATGTCTTCTTGACTAGTCATCTGGTTCTATGTAACTCTGATGTGAATAACAACTTTACTTTATAAGCGCTTCAGGTTTGTATTGATTTTTCCCGTTGTGTGCACCTGAGATCAGAGGAGATGTGAACTTTGATTCTTGTTCTTGATTTATGATGGCGAAGACTATCTTCAGATCTGACGTGTTTCTTCGGTGTAGAGATGACATGAGTAGGCAGTGCACAGATGTAAGGTGCGTTTTCTGAAAATCTTTATGATAAATGTGTGACCTGATATTCTGATATTCTTTAGAAGTCACCTCTCTTGAATGTGCTGCGAACTAAAAAGACATGGTTCTTCAGAGCCTCCTAAAATTAGGTTTTTCCAACATTGGTAGAAACTATACTTCTAAAATTCTAAAAAGGTTTTATAAATGCATGTTCTTGTTGCATTTTAAAATTATTTATTCATTTTTTTCATTATATATAATATAAATTATTTAATTAATTATTCTTTTTTGCTTCACGAGGTGGACTACAGATTACTTGTGAGTTTCCTTGCATGTACTGTAGTAACTCACACCATTCTTTCGTCCCTTCCTTGGCTGTGCTTTTTATGTCTGACCTTTGGACACTGATAATTATTAGTAATTTAATAAGTCACTTGCATGCCTCATTGACAAACGAGAGGAGAATCAAATCAGTCATTATGCTACAATCTTAAAAAGCTATTTAAAATCAGGATGTTAAAAAAAAAGTATGTTTGACCTTTGCATTTGTCTTTTGCAACATCTAGTGCATGCAAACGTGACAATTGAGTTTAGCTTTTTAAACCGCGTCTCAAAACCTTGCATTTTCTTTCATTCCACTGCCCTGTGTCTTCAGAAATCCCATTCTGCATTTAGGAAATAAATATATAAAAAAGCAATCATGCCTTTTATCGTGTCTAATCCCGGTAGACTGCTTTTTAGTACAGGCTTCTGTTGGAAACACAAAAGGCTAATTAAGCTGTGACCCTGAAAGGATGCTTCCAGTGGTGTGATGCAGTGAAGGTCTCTTTTCAAGGACAGTATGAATGGCCTTTCCCTTTCACATGGAATCAAATTCCTAGAGGACATAACAGGTGTGCCTTACAGCAATAGCTGATTGATAAACACTTGAAAGAGTTACGCTATGCTATAGCCTTTGTGTTCATTGGTATTAGCGTGGACTTAAGGTTACACACTTTTCTTGCTGTTTTCCTTCCAGCGTGCAAAATTGGAAACACTCAGTTGACCTTTTTATGTGATTACAGCTCAACTCCCCAACACCACACTGACATTTCAATCTCACAGACCCTTAGTTCATTATAAACCAACTGGGACACACACACTCACACCTGGCATCGTGTCATGCAAACAAACAAACTAAAACAATTCTGGAGAAAATTTGAGTTTGAATTCGAATATGATCTAAATTAGGGTTGGCCAGTGTGTGTTCCATATATTTAAACATGTCACTGTTTTTAAACATAAAAACCTTTTTTTCCAAACATTTTGAAAACTAAATGTTACCAGGAATGACCCAATGGTGTTGTCAGTGGTTAGTTGCTTAGAAAAGTTCCCCTCAACAAGCCACACACTTTTAGGTATGCTCTTGAGTGTAACACAGACAGTGAACTAAGTTTAGTACTTTGGGGTAAAGATTTGTTCAAATCATGAACCCTGTTCGAACGATAGTAAAAGTCATGCTTGCCTACACATAATACACCAAAAAACCGAGCACAGACAAACACGAAGCAGAGGTTAAATGTAAAGCTGTAGATAGAGGAACCCAAAGCAAATGTGTCTTTGGTTGACAGAGATTAACAGGGGAGACTCTGATCTTCACAGCCCACTGAGACAGAAAAAACACCACTGACTTATTCACTCACAGACACACACCTAGAGATGACATCAGTAACCTTTTACTCTGAGAGCGGATGAAAGCACATACACGCGGTGTTCCGTGCTTCCTCTGTTCCTCCAGATTATCGATTCTCAAAGCTCCACTGCATCTGAGCTTTTCTCCATCACCGGGGTTTCATTCTGAGATAAAGCAGAAAAGAGCGACGCAAATTAAAATTCTTTGATGAGAACTTGACTTTCCACATGTTTTTCCATTCTCTGAGGGGCTTCTTAAAAATGTTGTTTTCCAAAAAAAAAAAACCATTGTGGTAAAAATGCAGGTTTTTTAGAAATCTTACTTTTGCTTCACTGCCTACAGACATCTTTGTAATTCCCACAGGATGCAGTGTAAGGAGAGGAGAGGTGAGGCGAGTGCTAAATTGAAAAGGGGATTTTCTCTCTCTCTCTGATTTTCAAATATTTGTTATGATTTAATCATCGAACCCTACCTTTAATCAATCTTCTTAAAGGGTTAGTTCTTCACCCAAAAATAAAAACGATCCTGTCTTTAACTCACATTTGAAGCATTCTAGGTGTATGTGACTTTCTTCTGTCAGACTAATCTAATCAGAGTTATAATAAAAAATGCATTTGAATGGGTTTAAACGGGGGATAGCTGTTACACTCCGGAAGACTTGAAATTATTTTCTCTGTCTGTGGGAACCGGAAGCAGTCTCGGCGGATGTCGTAGGATGTATGCATCGCAGGTGCGCCTCTGGGAAATGCAGTTTCATAGGAAACAACTTTTACTTACTTAAGCAAAGTAAAACCAGTCTCCTCTTGGCTTATATTGAAATCCTCCTGCTTTTTTCTTTACAAATCGTTGGTTTGTACATCTAATTCATGACTGGCATTTTGTTTTGTTCTCTGTCTGCTCTCATCACTCATCACATAGCGCTGGCGAATTATGTCATCTGCTGGGATGGCTTTCATTTTCCACAGTGAGCAGAAGTGAAACGTTTTTGAAATATGGATATTTATCATACAAAAATGCATGGATTCACTACAGGAGGACTTTATTAAGTCAGTTTAGCACGTAAAAAATAGGGTACAGCATAATTGTGAGATTTTTCTGCATTGTATCATCTACGATAGAGTTTGAGTGAATAGTTCAAATGAAGACTCATGAATTTTAACTGACTTCGTGCCCATTTTGCTTTAATTAATAAAGAATTAGCAAATTAATCATTTTCCAAATTACTTTGGGATTCTGTCTGACTTACAAAATAGTTTACATACATTGCTTGAAGCTTTTTTTATTTTGTTAACAATAATGCCATACAGTACTAATGCTGCATTGCAGGTGAAAGTGAACTGGAACGGCGGTCAAAGCCGTGACTTCCCACTCGTGAACTCATACTAGTTTGATGTACTCCCAGATCTGAGTTTTGACGTCACATAGCCCGTGAAACAACAATGGCAGCCTCTACGAATGCAATGTTTATGCAAGTAAGACACTAAAATAAAAGGTATACAGCGTCTCTTGGCGTTTGTGCCATTTTTCCTCCTCCGTTTCCCTCAAATAAGCAAGGAAAGCACTTTTGGTGAAAAAAAAAAAGATTGTAAATGAGCACAAGACCCATACGGTCTGCCAGGCTGGTTTGTTCACATCTACCACAATTACTTGCATTTCGGCAGTTTGCGTGATTTGCCTGGAACTCTACAAAGTCGTAAGTCGTGGTTTAAAGTCGTGACTTACGGGCTCAAAAACTTGAAACAGCATTAGTGAACAACACAGTGAACAAAAAGAGTGCTGAATTAAGTGGATATTTAACAACAAGTGTAAAATGCACTTTTGTGCAAAGATTTGAAAAAAATTTGGACATATGCC
The DNA here is from genome assembly GCA_032353835.1 of Enteromius viviparus. Taxonomy (NCBI): domain Eukaryota; kingdom Metazoa; phylum Chordata; class Actinopteri; order Cypriniformes; family Cyprinidae; genus Enteromius; species Enteromius viviparus. The sequence goes on along the minus strand of JAUCNO010001137.1, from coordinate 1,754,751 downwards.
GAGTATTTATGTGCCAAAAATCTTACTACAGGGTTTGTACAAGTTTCGTAGAGTTTTTTTTTTTTTTTTTTGGATCGTTTGTCTTAATGATGTAGTCGAGGATGGAACTACTAATATGGGCATTTAGTATCAAATTACTCCACCAGATCAAATTAGTATCAAATTACCACATCAAATTATAAGTATTGTATTGTATTGTAACGTTATATGATATATCACATATTTATGATAGAACATAGATTAATTAATTATTTTA
>JAUCNO010001137.1:1723165-1750215 GCA_032353835.1 Enteromius viviparus | reverse complement strand
AAAATGCACACAGTTTCCTGTAAGGGGTAGGTTTAGGTGTAGGGTAGGTGTAGGGCAATACTACATACAGTTTGTCCAGTATAAAAACCATTACGCCTATGGAGAGTCCTCATAAATCACAAAAACCAACATTTGTGTGTGTGTGTGTGCTGTTTTTTGTGGTTTATGGGGACATATTTATGTTTAATGACATGACAGATGATTTACAATTTGAAGGTGGTTCATGAGGACACTGCCTATCTCTCCGTAATTCAAAAGGCTTTAAGAAACATACTAAATGGTATGTTTTTATAAATCTAAAAATGCACAAAGTTTACTGTAAAGTGCAGGGTTGGTGTAGCACAATAACACAGTTAGTACAGTCTAAAAACAAACCTGCTCATAAAGAGTACACGTGAACCACAAATATCCTAGGAAAAGGGATATCAAAGCTTTTTTATTTCAGAAGCAGCTTTGAGGATGTTGTGGAATAAACAGGCATTTGAGCAAATTACAGTTTATTGTTTTTAATATGTCACACAATACAAAAAAAATAAATGTAACTGCGCTAGCTACTTTTTCTGAAGGGTTGCTTTTAGCTTAGCTTAACTTAAAAAATTGGTGTCGGGTTTACTTCGAAACCATTTTGGCTTAGTACTATTAGTAAATGTAATAAATAATTACAAAGGAAATAAATGCGAGATCTAGAAATAGCATCAGTTACATGTTTAATAATTAGAGTAAAAGGCACTGAAAAATGAATCCTGGTGTTTGTTGGTGAAAAATAACGAAATGACTTTTGTTTCCGGCCAATGTTTAGTTTACCTTCTCAAGCTGCGCTTAAAAGGCTTTTTTAGTTCTGCTTTTGAGTATTCATGTCCTCACAGAAGATCGTTGTTCTCAAGTCAGTGCTGGTGTTATAATAGGAAGACACCTTATGAAATGACACTACAGAGATGCAGGCAAACCGTATTCTCCAAAGAGCATCCCCTCCTCACCATCATCATCAATGGGGCCTTCTTCTCAATGAAGTCTGCTCCTAAAATACCTGTTCTCTTCCCCTGTCCCGCTCTCGCCGGCCGCTGTCTAAACAAACAAGCGGAGAGTCTTTTTTGAACGCTCATTTTAAGTCGGCCCGCTGCACGCTTCACAGGTGATATTTATAAACACCTCAAAAGCTGCTTTTTTCTTGAAAGGTGGAAGGCATCTGACCGAACGAATGCGGGTCTGTCTGTGCCCCGCTCTTTCTCTCTTTTGCATTCCTGCCAGATAGGAGCAGACCACTGGGGTAACTTTCCTGGCTCTGCAGGGCCCCGGACAATCGCTTCTTTCATTGAGGGCAAAAAATTCGGCCCCTGGCTCCTTCCTTGCAGTTAGGCCGCAGGGAGAATGTCTCTAGCTCTCACTCTCTCCACAAAGCTACCTTTTACAGGTTTATATTTAGCCTCCTTCTTCACCGCTGTCCATTTCTTAGGTGCGTAGAGTAAAATTAAAAACATTTCTAGCTTCGCAAAAACCATTTGGAAAAAGGCGGAGAGTGTGAGAGCGGAAAACAGGGGCCAGGAGTGATGGTTTTCCTCGGTAGTTCCCGTAAACGAGCTGTGTACTTTATTCAAATGAAGGAAAGGTGAAGGCCAGAAAAAGATGACAAGCAGTGAAAGGGATCAGATGAAAAAATAGCCTCGTTAAACAGGGAGTGGAAATATGGGAACTCTTTTAATCTTGAGCTGTCTTCAGGCTAATGTAAGACGTACAGGTATTATGCGTCAGTCTTTGTGTGGGTTAGTGCTGGCGGCGGGAGGACGGTTTGCTCTGTAGATTAACGCCGGAGCTGCAATGTTAGCAGAAGCACAGCTGTGTTCTTCTCTGTTCTTTTTTCAGCTCTGTCTTGCATCCTGGTGTCACACAGGACTTTTTTTTTCCAAGAACCTGCGAGGATTTTCACTGAGCTAACAATGTGTGCTCATTCATGACTCATGGCTGCTTAAACTTCACTCAACCTTTTAGCCTTCTCCTGTCACGCTCTCCTTTTCTCCTTCTGTCTCATTTGATGGGCTTCTCTTATAATTTGAAGAGGATTTTGTATTTTCATTTAGCCAAAGTCAGCCAATCGTTCATTTCAGGGCTTTTTTATTTAAAAGTGTGCACACATTTCAAAATGGATCAAAAGCTAAATGTATACTAATCTTTATCATGACTCAATTTCCAACTGACCAGATCACCATAAGCTTTATTAATTTAATGTGTGTGTATATATATATATAAATGTTTTTACTGTGTTAGTTAGCTATTTTTCCTTTTTTGCTTGTTTGTTTTGTTATTTTTTAATCTAGTCAAAATAACCCGACTGCAGTTTGATGGAGATTAATAGGAATGCACAAAAAATAAAACATGATTTATGAGAATTGTTAAAAACAATATGTTATATGTTTTTGCAAATGAACTCTTACATACATATATACATATTTGTGTGTGTGTATATATATATTGCATTTATTTAAAAGGATGTAAAAAAAAATTTAACAAAAAAAAAATATCAGTAAATAGTTTGGTCACTATTTGAACTAAGATCTTGTATACAGTATACCTGAGAATTCATATTAATCAATATTTAAATTTTTAATTTATTTGCATTCCTTATTATTGGATTATTTCAGTAATCTGTTTTCACATGTATATATTTTTTTTGTGTGTATACATACATACATACATACCTTTTTAATAATTTAATTTTGTTGTATATTTTTATAGTTATAAAAATATTTATATTTTAAAAATATTTAAAATATTTATAAAATGTATAAAATATTTTTAAATATTTAAAATATAAAAATATTTATATTTTTATAATTTTATATTCTTAATCTTTTTCATGTGATAATTATACATACACTGTTATAATATTCAGAATATTTTTTACCATTGTTTCTTGTTGCACTATTGTATAATGTTACTAATTTAACTTGTGCGTGTTTGTGTATGTATATACATATATATATATATATATATATATTCTCATACAATCATTTTATTTAGAATTATTTTATAAATATTCCAGCATTGATTCTAAATTATTATTATCTATAAGGAGATTTAATTTAATCATGTAATAGTGAAATATGGCGGCAAAAGGAAGGAAAATATCTAAAAGCCTCAAGACAAACAGCAGTGTTTTACTTCGATTGAATGGGTGCGGTGTGGTTGACACCTCTGCTGGAGTGTGAGTGTTTGTGCGCGAGACAGAGAGCGAGTGTGTGTGTGTGACAGCGGCTGGATGCTGTACGTCCACTGTAGTCCGACACACACTGCTCTGCTCTGTTTGGCTCTCAGAGTGCTTTCATTCGTCCGGTGGCCGGGGGGGAGACGGAATTAGTGATACGGCGGCTGATTTTTCACTGCTCCAAACCAAATAAATAACACCGGCTCATTCACTGTTCTCTCCTTCTCTTTCTATCTGTCATACAGACATTCCGAGCTGAAAAAATCCTTCCCACTCGAAACATAAATAGGTGAACAAATAGGAAAGGATAAATAGCGTTTTAATGTGTGGGTCAGCTCAGTTTAACAGGCTTCTCTCTGGGCCTCCATACCTTAGCTGTCCTGACGCTGACTTTCCAGCATCACTCCTTGAGGAAGTAGTCTTACCTGCCTCAAAAACACTAATGACCGGAAAAAGAACAGCCAGCTTTGCCAAGCTGCGTTCTCGCCATTTGTTTTAACAGATGATGAATAGGATAGAAAACCTAATTTTGGCCATGCTGGCGTCAGTTAAAATGTCTGATAGTCCAGTATAGTTCACCATATTAACATCAACATGATGCAAAAAACCTCTAAACGCTTTTCATTCTTATTTATATTATTTTTATTGCTGAAAGCTTATAAGTAACTTTATTTGTGGAAATACAAAAAGTGTCTCTTTTGGCGCTTGTGTTCATCTATTTCTGACATTTGTGAAAAAATAGTACTTATTATGGAAATAATATACTTAAATGTGAACTAAATGCATAGTTTTAATTTTACAATAACTAAAATATACTTTAATGTCACTGTTTAAAAATATTTGTAATAATGACACATTTGGGATGATAAAGTTGCAGTTTAGTGCATTAAAATATATTAACATTAAATATTATAAAGCACAACAAAAGATGATTAAAAAAAACTGTAATTAAAAATGCAAAGTTTTTAATTTGATGCTATTAAAAAGTGCATTTCTTAAAAGTGTAAGTGCCTTTTTATTTCTTTAATATCATATTATTTTTAAAAATACAAGTGCATGTTTGATCCAGTTAAGCGCAGAAGGCAATGCAATGATAAATGCATTTTTTACTGTTAGTCTTAAGACTCCAAATACTTTTTGGGGCCATACACACACACTTGCATTGGCACAAACACACATTTAACGCTTGCACGCCATGGCAGCTGAGAGATGGAGGTTTGAGAGCGGGTCTGCACAGCGACATCCTCAGACAGTTTCCTTCAAAACATCCGCTCCATGAATTAGACATCTTATTTACAGTACCTGTGCTGCAGGCCTCTGGCTCTCCAGATCCTCAGCTCGGCTGCATTTGGAATAAAAAAAAACACCCTGGGTCTCCCTCCCCCAAACCTTCTGCGCTCAACACACTGTCTTTTGTACAGTGCACCTATGTAATGAAGGCAAATAAATAGATTGGAGCCTCATTTACATCAGTGAATGTTAGCTGGAAGGAAGAGAAATGATGTTTGCAAATAGCTTCTGGAGAAAATTCTTACTTGGTTATAGTTCAAGAACTATTTTATTGTTCGGTTGTTGCTCTTTTATATCTCTGGGAGCTTAAATAAATCAGTTATGTAACATTTTGGTAACACTTTACAACAAGGTTCTAAAAGTTTGCCTTATTTAATTACACTAACAAGGAAAAATACTTCTTAACCAGTTCTTTATCTTAGTTACTGTTCATTCTACTTTAACATTTCAACATCCATTATTGAATTGAAAGTTGTAGGCCTAACTGTATGATTTATTTATTTTAAATGAAGTTAGCAAACTAATTTTAGGAGGAGCACGTACAAACGATTACTCACAGCCGCCTCCAATCTCCCTTTTACCTGATACCCTATCAGAGCTAGGAAGCTCTTCCCTGGTTTCTTCATTCTATGCATCCCTCAACCCGCCCCGTACACCACCTCCATACTTTAAACTGGAAATTGAGTGTCGGATATCCAGCCAGAGGAGAACTGGTCTCTGCTCAGCCTGGTTTCTCCCAAAGGTTTTTTTTCTCCCACATGTGGAGTTTTGGTTCCTTGCCACTGTTGCCTTTGGATTGCTTAGACGGGGACACCTAATTTCCAGTAATCATCGTTATCCTGTCCGGAGTCTGTCCCAGCACATAACTGTTTCATCGAATCTTTCTTTCTTTCACGCAGGGACCAGGCCGGACACAGAGCTCCGCCCAGCCCTCTCTGGCCGAGCTCCCAGCCTGATCGCCGGACTGCGCGCCAAACATGCTTGCAATATCTAAAAATGGGGAAGTGGGAAATCGTGAAATGTGAGATAACGGAAATAGGACAGATTTTTAAAAATTATTATACAAGAAATATATATTGCTAATTGTTAAAGTTAGTTGTCAACAAAATGTGCATTGTTATTTTATTGTTAATTTGTCATTTTTTATTTGTTTTTTTAATTTTTTTTTACATTTTTTATTATTTTTAATTTTATTATCCACTTAAACTGAAGTTTACTGAGAAATGTCGCATTGGCAACTATATCTAAAACATATTTTTATATATATGTATTTATATTAACATATTTTTATTTAAAGTAACATCACACATTTTTATGGTTTTAATTTTAGTTTTAGTGACAGTTAATGCGCTGCTAAGGGACCAATCTGTACATTTCAATTAGTTGACTTTACTTGAAAAATATATTTTACTTGCACATGTATTGCCCCATAAAAATTTTGTTCAGGTTCCATAAATGTGCATATATTGAGCAAACCTAACTACACTGTAAAACAAATTCAGAGAAAATGATGGGAAAGCTGTGGTTGCTGCAATTAAACCGTAAAATAAATTGGTAACAACATTTTAGGTTTAATGGTTTTAAGTTAAATTTACAGTTAAATACCGTAATTTCAATAACTGATGTAATGTTAATATACCAACCTATTAAAGTACTGAAATCTTGAAATACACTGATACGCAATATGGTGAAGAGACAGTCACATGATGAACCAAAGCCCGTCAAATGCTTTTAAATATGAACATATAAGGAGCTCAGTGTCGTTCAAACAAACACTAAACACCATCACGTGAGACTCGTTAAACTCAAATATACAATAAACATTAATTTAACAACATTACATGTTATATATAACTCTAATAAACATAACTGATTAGAAAAAACTAAGAAGAAACAATGCAATGCAGGGAATACTGAGAATTTACCATAACCATACTTTTTTTTACAGTTTCGATTTTTCTGTAGCAACAAGAGAACGTCTTTAGAGAACTACAGTAAAATACAGTAATAATTTGTAGAGTTATAAAGTAACTTAAGTCTCATAGATTTGGTCTTGGAAGAAAGTATTGAGGAGTGTAATATTAGAGATCTGAGTTTTTGATATTATGGCAAATCTAAGACGTTATTAAGATTTCTGATGAATTTTAGTAAAAGGAGAAACAGATTTCAGCCATACAGATATTAAAGAGTGATTTTTCCTCTTTTAAATGACCTCAGATTTGTAAAGACACTCAGAACTGACCGTTGGGATCTGATATTGTATGAATGTGTGTTTCTCATTGTTTTTCCAGAGCGTGTCAATCACTGTTTTTAGTATCTTGTGTTGTGTCAGCACATGGCTTTGTTTTTGTCAGCCATGTGCTTCCCTAGTCACTCCTCCTTGTCTCCTCGTTACCACACCCTCTCGTTAGCCTTGTTGAGTCCTTGGTGGTCATTTGTTTTCACCTGTGTCTTCCTCTTTACTTATAGTGTGTTTTGCTGGTTCGTTCCGTCCTTCACCCGTCACTTAGTCTGTGTTCTTGGCATATGACTTCTGTCTTGGTCTCTTGGTCTGTGGATATGGCTGAGTGTGTTTTCTGTCTGGTGCTTTGTAGTTTCATGTTCTTGGCTTGCCCCTTCTCTTGCTTTTAGTCTGTCTTTGCTTTCTTTGTATTTCAGTATTTCTAGTTCTCCTCTTGTTTCATCACACTTGGTCCATTTCAGTGTCGGCGGCCTACAAGTATATGGGTCTAGCTCAGTCTTGTTCTTTCTATCTACCTGCTCAGGCTTCTCCTGTTGGTGTTATAGTCTCCCAGTTGCTGCCTGAGATTGTTCCAGTGGTCTTCCCTTGTCATGTTTGTTTACCGTGTTCCTCATTTTATATCACCTGTCTTAATTCACTACCCTCTTGTATCAATCTTCTATTCTCTTCACTCAACCTGCAACTGGGTCCTCCTTCCTGATCCCTGGCAGAACGGGCATGTCTACTTCTCTAACGGGGAAATGTGTGTCTGACTGCAGCGCTGTGGTTTAGGTGGTTGGCCGATACAGCACTTCTCTGTGTGGTTAATGGATAACTGCAGCAGTCGGGCGGCCATGATGAAACGTTGACATTTCCCTCCGATTATTCATCCACCCCTTTGTTCGGAGTGTTTGCTAATGGCCTGGGCTCTGGGCGGAGTGCGCTGGAGATGGAGAGACGAGAGACAGAGAGGGGTATCTGAGGCACACCCCGCTGTTTGTTCCTCGTGTTTGCTCAATATGGCGTGTGGGTGGAGGGTCTTCGGGACCTGTGCTGCTTCGAGCTCTGTCCACGACCCTTAGAGCACGAGACTCTAAACATGCATGTTGTTTTGGACATTGCATATAACTTTAGGTCAGTTTAAGGACACGGGATACAGTTTGGGTGTTAGTGTAATTGGCTAACTTTGACAATAACATGTGCAGAATCAGATTTCATCCACAAAATCAAAAGGGAAAAACGGTATTTTGTTACCGTTATTGTCACACTGTGGTGCTCATTAAGTTCTCATTCTGTACATCTTTGTCTTTGACGCTTCTTCTAAAAATTAAAAAATGGCATTTAAACTCTGAGACAGTATTATCTTAAAGCAGACTGTTTTAAAGACTAATTAAATTAATATTAATTATTTTTTATTTGATTTTTTTTTTTTTTTTAAATGACTACTTTGGGCAAATAGTGTCATGAGGTTTATTTTAAGAATATTTTACTGTATGATTCTGGGGGAAAATGTTTATTACAATTGTTTACTAATAGTAAACATATAAAGGTACAATAATATTGATATATATGAGTGTATACTTTAGCTTTATATATTTATTTAAGTGCTGTCAACTGATTAATTGTATCCAAAATAAAATTATGTTTACATAATATATTTGTGTATTCTGTGTATATTTTATGTCTATATAAATAGACACACATGAATGTTTATATCTAAGAAAAATGTGTTACGTTTATAAATTAAATAAATATATGTATATATGATGTAACTGATATGAATATGTAAAAGCGTGTAAATATTTTCATAGTATATGCAATATGCATTTGTCTTTATGTATGAGTAATAAATACACACTGTACAAACACACATTATGAAAGCAAAACTTTTATTAATCATGAATAACCTTTTGACAGCACTAATATATATACACACATTACAGTAATAAGAATTATTTTTTTTGCATTGAAAAATATGAAAATTGTTCAAGAGAATGAGGGAGGAAGTGTTTAATTAAATGCAACACACACAGAAAAATATTAAAATTTGCTTTTTCTCTGTATGCAAATGTAAACTTATTTTTTTTATGGATTGAAATATCTGAAATATCTGATATCTTTACATCCATTTTATTTTGAAACACCAACGTAAGCCATTTTTCTCTAAAAAAAGACTTATCTGCGCTACAATTCAGTGTGTTTTTAATACAACAATATAATATGACAATAAATAGCAGCTTACACTATCAAACAAGCTTTGTTACAAATAGCTCATATGTGAAAAATAAGATGGCTAGAGAGGGAAAAATGGCTTTATGTTATCATGATCAGGATTTCATGGAGAGGTTTTAGTGTCAGATTTCTTTTCTTCATGTTGGTTTTAGAGTTTTAACCGAAGTAAACAGTGAAGTGTTTCTAATTGTCCTCAGTCTTATCAGCAGAAGGGTGGAGTCCAGAGAGGAATGAAGAAGGGATGCAGAGAGAGATCACTCAGGTAAATACAATGCCTGCCCGCTCCAAATAAACAGAGGGATTGAGAGAGAGGAGGAACGAGAATGGTGGGTCGGGTATTGTAGTGTCTGTTTGCTCACTCCGCAGGCTCTGTTCACTGACACCTGAGCAGTTGATTAGATGCTGCTGCTGACGGAGACAACGATGGGAGCAGAACATGTGCTGCTGGAGAAAAAGATTTCGAATAAATTTCAAAATTATTGTGAACGAATAAAAATAGAGGCACTCTGTTGTGACAATGAACCAATCATGACCAGTCAGCATTTTATGGCTCAATATATGGTGTTAGAATCTAAATATATTTGGATATTTAATGAGTTAATGTTTGTGTGATTTAAATATTAATGTCTTTTCAGAAAGGCTTTAGAGTTTTAGAAACGGATCTCAATTGGTTAGTTCCCATTGAGATTTACAGCAAGGTCCCCCTCATTAACTGGCAGTCACTGAAAAAAAAAGCTGATGTAGAATTTATTTTCACTGAAATATTGCACTTTGCTGCAAAGAAAAAAATTATAATAGGTGCCCTACATTTGGCTCCACAGGTCGTTTCAACTTAATTCATATTAAAGTGACTTTAGAACTCAAGATGATGCTTGTATAACTTAGAAAATGCAAATGAAATAAGTTAATGGTTTTAAAATAATTAATCTACACATTGAGTTCAACATAAAATGTTGAAGTAAAAAATCTGTAGTGTCTTGTAAAATGTCAGTAATTTTCAAATTTCTTTCATTGAAATTGAGTTCATTTAAATAAAATAGAATAAATTTGGCATTTGGCAAAAATGGCATTAATAGAATGTTTTATAAATATGTTAGTTAATGAAATGTAGTTAAGCGGTTAAATCTTACTGTGTTACTGTGATATTTTATGCAAATCACAGCACAGTTGAGAGAAAACTCTTAGAAGCATAAGACTTTAGTCACCATTATTTTAAAACAACAATGAAGGCATTAAACCAATCTTACTTGTGATTTTTCTTTCAGCCTTTATAACTGTCATGTGATTTTGATGAAGACTCAGATATCTGTAAGGAACTGTGTCGATGTAAATGCACATGCGTCTTGTGTGAAGCAGAATAACAGTGTATAGTGTGTGCTTTAGAGAAGTGAAGGACCCGCACCTGGCCGGGGAGAGCGAGCGGGAGAGGAGGGCAGCTTTAAAGCTTTTACCACTGTGCAAACAGTAGGCTGATTGCTTTTAATGGGATCAACTAGAGGCCTCTGTGAGAGTCAGCCCTGCCCTAACCAACAGCGGGATGTCGGGTAAGTGTAAGCTCACTTCTCATTACTGCTCTTGAAAGGGCCCGTGTAATCCAGCACACGTAAATGCAAACACACATCCACTCTCAGGAGCACAGACACCTTTGTGATGGGACAGCTGAAGGACACAGTGACCAAAACCTGTAATGCTCCTATACAGCAAAACCAACAGATTTCTACTTTTTCTTGTTGTATGAAGCTCACAGCAGGGTTTTTATAGTTTACTTTTACTAAAAATATAAGTAACACTTCAGTATAGGAACTAATTCTCACTGTCAGCATGGCTATTATTAACATATTGGCTGTTAATAATAGGTTTGATCTTAAAAAAAAAAATGTAATAAAATAAACTTAAATATAAAAATATTTTTTTAAATCAGTTACCTAATTTATATTTAGTTAATTAATGTACTAAAATAAATTAAATCAAAACTGGAAAAATATACTACAATAATATATATATATATATTTAGAAACTAACCAATGGAAATTATAAAAGCAATCAATTATAAAAACAAACACTTTAACTAAAAATATTAATAAAAACTCTGCAGTACAACTCTATATTTTATGGTTGTCCAGAACCATCGTACTAATCTTCTTAATCTATTATAAAAATAGAAATAATTTCATGTTAAAACTATGATCATCCAAGCTCAGGGTGAAATTATAAACCATTTTAATATTTATTTTGTTTAATATTTGCATTTTGTCATGATTGTTCCTCAGTTTTGGCATAATCTTCACCACACCACACTTTTTCTAAAGTTTTTTATAGGGATAAAGGACTAGAAAATAAGCACAAATCAAGGTACTGTAAATATTGCTTGCAAACAGAATAAATTTCTATTGTTACTAATTACAATATGTAAAAAAGTTTTATATGGATATTTAGGTTAAATAAAGTGCTAACTATGAAATACATTTTAAAGACTTGTTATGTTATAAAACTGTAAATAATATTATTATTTTAATAACAAAATGGATTACAGATTTTTTGTATTAATTTATTTGTACTAGTGCTTTAAAATGATTAATTGTGATTAATCACATCCAAAATAAAATATTTTATTTACAAATACACACACATGCTTTATATATATATATGAAAATACATGTAAATATTTACTAAATATATACTGTTTGTGTGTGTGCATTCATATATTCATAATAAATATACACAGTACACTAACAGATATATAATGTAAATAAAAACTTTTTTTTGTATGTGATCTATCATGATTAATCATTTGACAGTACTAATTTGTACATTAATATGCAGGGTCCCTGGGACAGCACCTAAAGATTAACCAGGAAGGTCTCCAGACATCAGCAGAGGAAGTGTGAGGAGCTGTGTTTCGAGACAGAAGCATTGGACTCTTTCAGAGAGACTACAATCCCAGTGTTCTCCTCCTCTTCTCTCAGCGCTACACGACTGAAGGAGTCGTGTATGACCTAGTGATGAATCCGTGTTTGATGAGAGTATGGCGAAACCAAAAAGAGAAGCGCTGAGCTAACACAGAGAGTTTGGTTGAGGATCAGTATGTGGCAATGACTTAAAGGATCTAAAAACCACCAAATCGCTGATCATTGATCTTCCTTTTACTCATATGTGACTACGAGTATTGCACCATGCCTGGGTTTCGAATCAAACAACATAATTTAATAGGCCTGCACTTAAAGGTGCAGTTCATCAAAAAGTGAAAACCCTGTCATCGTTTACTCACTCTCACGTCGTGCCACTATTTTCAAATACAGGTTTGAAACGACATGAAGTAGAGTTTATAAAGTCTGGGTAAATTTCTGGGTCAACTAGCTCTTTAAATTCTGAAGAGTGGAGAACAACAAGCTGTTCTTCTCTGAATGTGCTTCTCCATAATCTATTGATTGTTTGGTCCATTTTAATGTGACTCACCGCATTTGCCAAGACAGAGCTGGAACGAATGCAAATGTCACATTTTCTGATGTGCAAAGTGGGCGAAGCATGCAAATAAAGGTTCGTAAACTACATTTTATTGAGCGACCCCTGGTTGGGGTAAGTGTTCTCTTGAGCATTTATTGTGAAAGTTGGAGAGGTTAAGAGGTGCTTGTGTCGTCCACTGTGGACAGATAACACGCTTTCAGTCCCCACTCACAGACCTGGCCCAAAGCCAACTGATAACACAGTCACATACCATCTTTATTAATGATTGGTCAAGTCCTGGGCTGGAGCACAAACCCCCCGGCAGGTAAAATGAAGGATCTTTCCGTAATGACCACGTCTGAGCTCCACCCAATCCATTCTTACTCTGCTATGGCAACATTCCTTCAGGAACCAAAGAAAGCAGGTAGAAAAAAGCTTGCGTCACCAGACATGGCATGAAAGGCACTTTAACATCTTGATAACATTAGTTAATTAGTTAACATGCAGCGTGACAACTATAAAAGACAAATTATGTGGGAAATTTTGATTTTTTTGGGGGCCTATTTGGTTTATTTATTTAGGGTGACAGGTATGATAGAGTGGGGTACTGTTTTTCCCAAAACACCACAAGATATATTTTTATTGTAAGTACTACGTTTTCACCATGAAGAAAGCAGATTTCATAATAAACTATCAAATATTCAGCAGTAAGAAAAAAGCTTGTTGTTTTGCATTACATTACAGTTATATATGATATATGAACAGCATGTAAATACACGTTATTTAATAAAAATATAGTTATATTTTGGGAATATTTTTTTCTCAAACAAAACCATTGCGGTAAACGCCTCCAGAGGGCAATCACTGTAGTTATTATACTGTAATTTTTTCTTCAAATGTATTCTAACTAGTTGGTTATTCCAAATATTGGTAACACTTGACAATAAGGTGTCATTTAATATTAGTTAATGATCAACCCATATATTACAGTTTTTTTTTCATCTTTGTTAATGATAGTGGATAAAAATACAGTCGTTCATTGTTAGTTTGTGTTAGTTTACAGTGCATTAACTAATGTTAACAAGCACAACTTGTGATTTTAATTAAGCATTAGTGAACGCTAATTAACATTAGATTAATAAATGTTGTAGAAGCATATCTTAGTTCATGTAAATGTAGTTAACTAATGACAACATAGAATTTTTTGACTAACAATAAATATTAGACTAAAAATTACCTCAGGTTAGCATCAGGTAGCTAGTTAGCTGGCCAGTTAGCCATTTTGTAATCTATAGCCTATTGATTATACAATTTTTAATTTAAAGCCTGCCTGATGTTGCTCTGGGTGTTTAAAGTAAGTTGTTTGACGCCCACTTGGTGCTACTGTAATTTTTTTGCTAAAAAACTAAAAATCTAATGACATGAAAACTCTGGATATTTGTCATACTTACTTTATAATGTATGTCAGAGTCACTAAAACCAAGATACCTTTTTTGAACACATTTATTTGTTTTACAGAAAAGACGTGCACAGTCCTTAAGAGGGGCGTTTCCCTCCACTCTACCCTAACACTTTATTTAAGGATCAGTTCTTACTGTTAGCTGCCTTGCTTATTTGCATGCATAGGCTGCTTCTTTGTAATTATAAAGCACTTATTAATGGCTTATTCTATATATTCCCTTAATCCAACCAACCCATGCCTAATCTTAACAACCACCTTACTAACTATTAATAAGCAGCAACTGATGGGTTTACTGAGGCAAAATCCACACTTAATTAAGTGTGACTTCATTAGGTTAGTTAATAGTGGAAATGGGACCTTAAAATAAAGCGTGACCAAGTTTTTTTTTACTTTTAAGTCTATTATGGGTAATGAAAGGTACATTTTGGGAAGGTCAAAAAACATTTATAATATGCATTTATTGTTACCTTATTAACTCTGTAGGAGGTTTTCATTTACTTAGAGCTGTATTAGGCTACACACTGCATTAAAGGTAATAAAATTAATTTAGTCCAGTTTCAGATAGATAGTTCAGATAGATTTGTATGATTTAGGTACACTACCAGTCAAAAGTTTGGAAAGAGTAAGTTCTTAAGGCTGCATTTATTTGACCAAAAATACAGGAAAAAGGTTATTTTGTGAATAATGTTTTACCAATTAAAATAATGGGTTTCTATTTTAATATACTTTAAAATATAATTTATTTCTGTGATGCAAAGCTGAAGTTCCATCAGTCATTGTTTCAATCAAAAGTGTCAGAAATCATTCTAATATGCTGATTTATTATTAGATTTATCAGTGTTGGCAAATATTGTTTGCAAACTGCAATACTTTTTTCCAGGATTCTTTAATGAACAAAAAGTTATAAAGAACAGCATTTATTAAAAATATAAATCTTTGCCATCACTTATCAAACACATCCTAGCTGAATAAAGTTTTAATTTTTTTAAATAAACATCACAGGTTCCAAAAAATATTAATCTGCACAACAGTTTCCAGCACTGATATTAAATCAGTATATTAGAGGGATTTCTGAAGGGTCGTGGGACTCTGAAGACTGGAGTAATGATGCTGGAAACTCCCAGGAATAACTTTGACTTTAATTTAAATTTAAATAGAAATTTGTTATTTTACATTGCAATAATATTTCAAAATATTACTGTATTTTTGATCAAATAAATGCAGTCTTGATGAATGTAAGAAACATCAGACATGCAAAATCTTACTGTTTGGAAAATGTTTGCCTGGTAGTGTATATTGAATATAAGATTTAAATAAAGTACAATCAAATTAAACATGATATTTTAAAGCAAAAAGATTGAAATAGTATGTTATTGTCAAACTTCAGTAAGATTTCCTTTTTATTTACAGCAAAAAAGCATAAATAAAAAAAATATTTTGCGAGTCCCACCCCTAAACAAGTCCATACAAAATAGCCACCAATTCGATAAAACATAATATATTACGTATTGTGATGAGATTGTGTTGGTTTTGGCAGCTGCTCTCTGACCCAAAACCCGTAACACTGTATCGCCAAGACCTGGACCGATGGCCAAACTCAGCTGTGACTGTTGTGCAGGAGGAAATGCTGGTTAATGAGTAGCCTGCGCTGAGTTGTGGCCCTCTGTTACAGGTGTGGGGGCCAAGGACAGCAGCTGATAAGACTAGACATGACCGGGAGAGAGGGGGAAGAGAGAACAACCGCAAAACAGAGGCTGGACTGCAGGAGGTGTTGCACAGATATCAATGTCCTGCCGTTACTAAGAGACGAGCCTAGATTCATCAGCATATAACGGTATCCGGCCCACTCCTACGTGCCTTTTACACTAAAGAGCTGCCGGACTGGAGATTGGAGAAGTATTTTAACACTGAAAAAAATTATACATCACTTTTAAGCAATCAGGTAGATAACGCAAAAACATTAGGCCCGATGCAAAGCAGAGTGCCTGCGCCCCACCGAGTCAGGACTATAATCATTAACATGACTTTAAGTACCTTTTATGAAATGGTTACTGCATAGCAAAAATATTTAGAACATTATTTAAAGGGCACTTCTGGCATGTATAGGCTATTTTGCATATATATTTTAAATATATATAAATTAAAGTTTCTGAAATATATATCACATGTTTTGGGAATTTCTATTATATGATAAGAGTGGAATCATGCCTACGATCCAACAAATAAACAAATCACATTTTGCACATTATTATTAGTTATATATTTAGAAGAATCAGGATGGATGGATCTTCTTACTTCAATTATGTATCGAAAAGACATTCTGAACATTTTAGTTTTATGAAAAGATGAAGGAAAGCCAGGGAACGACTGGTCCGTGAGCTAAGATTCAATCTCAGGTCGTCCAACTATAGCTCTGTACGTTCGGACAGTTTTGAAAATAAGTTTGATAAGGGTGACAGGTCTGTGTAACCTGAAATCTGACTTTCAGTGTGTGTATTGTGTGCATTTAACACTTTAATCTCAATTGCACTCTGGAGCTTTTTAAAGTCTGCAGAGTTCTGTTGCGCAATCCGATCTTATCACACTGTGTCATGGAGTGTGAGTGGGTCACACACTGAAGACCGGATCAATAAGCAGGTTCTTGTCAGTCCGCCTCTTCCCGCACACCGTCCTTGTTCAAGCAGGAGGGGTAATGAGTTACTCATGCCACCCTGCACCTTCAATCCCCCCCACCCCCGATCCCCTCCTCCACAGTGACCCACCTTGATCTCCTAGCCTTCACCCGGGTGAACAAACTAGATCCTCATTCCCTCTCTTGAGCAGGCCCACACTGACAGTCCTGCCAGTAATTGGATAGAAAATACAGAACTGAACTCAACCGTAAAGCAAATGGCAATTCACAAAAGGGATTTGAGTCTATTCAACTGATTTCATTTCAATTCAGTATAACTAGATTCAAATCAGTTCAGTTAAATATTGAATTCTGGTTAAAAGAAACAAAATGGTAATCAGTTATCACAGTTTATCACAGCATTAAGTTTACATTTAGTCATTGAGCAGATGCTTTATCTGAAGCCGTTTACAAATGATGAGCAATAGAGCAACAGCACACCAGTGCAGGGACAAGTCTTTTTCTATTGAATTAGCAAATTTAAAGTTCAGGTCGATTTCATAGTACACTGCAAGAAATATGAAGGTGTAACTAATCTGCATCGATGAAGTTAGCATGAATTAACAATGAATACTTATAAGGCATTGATCTTAATATTAATTTCAACATTTACGGATACTTTTTTAAAACCAAACGCTGTATCTGTTAATATTATTGAATGAACCGGAGTTAACAGAAACAATAAACAGAGTTTTTATCAACTATGATAACAGAGATTTAAAAATGTGTTAGTGCTAGTTAACTAGGGTTAACTAATGGGACCTTCTATTTTAAAGTTTTAAGTCTTAATGCAATTTAACTTATTCAAATCATTATTCATTATTCATTATTATAATAATAATATGGGTTTATCTGCAAATGTGTCAGATTAATTAATTTTTTTAAGTAAAAATAAATTTAATTTTCTTTAATTGTTTAAGCAGATGAAAAGCTATAAATATGTATAACAATAAATAAAATTCAAAGCCAACAGTAAGCAAAATATTAAAATATTTCATCTGTTTACCTGCAAGTAATGTTGCTATTAATCATGTTGCTATTAAACATGTGAATAGGTTTTTAATTATTATTAATATTAATTATAAAATTGTAACTTTGAACTTTGTGAATCCCTGATGTACTGCAATAAGAGTACTCCTTTTAATTCAATTTCATATTAATTTACGAGCTTCATGTGAGTTAAATACATTTTATTATAATTCAACTCAGTACACAGAGCATGAAGAGGTAATGGTTTATCAAAGACGATAAAGAGATTGTAAATATCCTTTAAGCATCAGATGATTATCACAAACTATAAATCAGCTTGTAGTGATGCTGATGTTCAACCGTGAGAAGCGACTGCAGGCCGGGACGAAGGGCGAGGTCTGCCGAGGCAGGTGTGTGTTCAGGTTGTGTCTGGAGCCGTTCCATGCTATGTGGCTTTGACAATGGCCGGCTCCGAGCCTCAGGAATACAAACCGCATTCAGAGATGATGCAGGTGGCCAATACACCAACCTGACGTGCAGGTTATTTCTCAGCCGCACTAAGAGCGTGGGCTGGTTACTTTCACCACATCTATCAAAAGATGAGTGAAATATGTGATCCAGTGTTGACTCAGAAAAGTGACATTATATATATATTATGAGAAGGTTTCTACATAGTGTATCTGAAGCAGTATTTAGGCCACGTAAAAGCTTTGATTACCATCCAGATGGTTTGATTTGCTCTTCTGTAGTAAACCATGTCAGACGGGGAATAAACATTATTGCACATGTCCCCATCATTCTTTCCTCCACTATTGTGTTTATCACTCCTTCCTTTTGTACAATTGCTCATTTACCAGGAATAGTGCTTCAGGTATTGTTCCAGTTTGGCCCTGTGCCACAGTTTATGACTCCGGGTGTGTCCTGGTTACTTCCGTGTTCGGGTGGTCATAGGTGTACAGGTTTCTCTCTTTTCCTTGTTTCTGAAAAAAAAAAACGACAAACCAAAGACAAACAGGCAAAGGTGAAGAGTTTCCTGAAGCACACATGTATTACAATACATGCCTCCAATCGCTCTCAGTCAACATTTACACCAGCTCGAGTGTGTGTGTGTGTGTGCTTTTCACATTCATTTCACCCAACCACACATATTCCAGTCTCTATTGTGGATGAATGAGAACATACAGGTGACATTTATCAGAGATACAGCGCCAGAGAGCAAATACTGGCCTGTTTTCGTTCTCTCTGCGCACAGGCTCTTTGAAGGAGATTTCCAATAGATGGGTGGAGAAGGACGTATTTGCCCATAAAGTGTTTTTAAGGTCTCCTTTCATCTGGCAGGAAATTGCATAAGTTTTGTGGGATTATGAGAGGCAGGTTTACAACGCAGCTTTCATTTTAGAACAGGTAAAAGCAAATGGGCAGGTGGGAAATGACTAACCTGGGTTTATGATGTGTACAGGTGAGCGAGAGCTGAGAATAAAGGAGAACACAGGCATTGTGACGTATTGAAAGAGCAGAATGAGATAAACAGGGAATTTAAATATCACAGCTGCTCACATTTTCATAAGGACGGTCGATAAAATGCGAATTTAAAATGCAGATGTCAAATGTAGATTTTGTGACCGTGTTCGGTTCGGCATGCTAATGAACTAACCTGTTGTAATGTACACACACCGATACAAACAGACGTGAGATGGTTAACTTACAGCAGTAACAACCACAAAGACAACAACCTACATCCTACACTGGCAGGAGAGCCAATTATAAGGAGCCTTAAAGGAACAGTTCACCCCAAAATGAAAATTCTGTCATTATTTACTCAAGGAAGATATTTTTTTAAAAGTTCAAACCAGGCTGTTTTGGATCACTATTTACATCCTTAGTAGGGGAAAAAATACTTTGGAAGCCATTAGTGACCAAAACATCCTGGTTACAAACTTTCTTCAAAATATCTTCCTTTGTGTTCAGCATTCATTGTGTACAGGTTTGGAATGACTTCAGGGTGAGTGAATGATGACAGATTTTTAATTTTTGGGTGAACTGTTCCTTTAACAGAAAGTGGTTATTTAAAAATTTACAGGCTATATAGAGACATATATATTTATTTATGCATATGCACACCATTACAATATCTAACAATGTCTATGAAATAAAAATTGCATTCTTAGTTCCTGGAAAAAAACTAATTGCACTATAAATAGTACATGACAGCATCCAATTAAAGGAGGAAGTGGGGTCATAAATAGTCATTATGACTCATTTTTATATTTTTTATTGGACAAAATATGTTAGACAAAATACAGCATATCTTTGTTAAACAGTTCTACTTCAAGGAGCTGTAATAAAGATGGAACGGGGATTAAAATACAGAAAAAGAGTACCACAGATTATTAAATATATATATATTTTAGGAACATTTTATTCATGTTCTGGGATGATCAGTGTTCAGTGTTTTTTTATATATATAAATTTTTTCTTTGGTTGTGGAAATGTTAAGAAACATTAAGGGAACGTTTCTTTTACATTACTCCCAATGTTTCATGAACAGTGTGGCTTGTCTTCCAGCCCGGTCTGTAACGTGCTGTCAATGTAAGAACGTTAGTGACCAAAGCGTTCGTCTCCCAGTTAGCTGGAGGCCTGATGTTGCAGTAATCCGTTAATGTCAGTGCAGTAACGTGAGGGTTTATTTTGTTAAGCACAGACACCTGACTGTATCCTGGAGAGGCGGCAGGTTCCTGACTCTCCCATAACTGCCGCGCCGCCCGAGGGCAGATACACCCGTCTGAGCTCCAAACAGCGACACTCTTCATCCTCACTTGTTTGTTCATTTTATGAATTATGCTGATTTTGTGCAGCTGCTTAGGCTAATGTGACTTCTTCCAAGCAAAGGCAATAATTAAAAATTAGTCACTTCCAATAACCTATTGAGAAAAAATTATTTACCAGACCAGCCTTACAATTAATTCCGTCTTGGAGTTTGAGCATTAACAAATAACTTTTTGATAATATTATTTAATTTATGTTCGTAAACGAGGTTTCTGGAGGGCCATTTCACAGCCTACATGTGCCACCTTTATAATGAAATAACATTTAATTTATAATTTAAAAATAACTATTTAATTAAACATTTTCTGTCACCTCACCGCATTATTTTGGCATCATGAAATAAATTCAGAGCCATCTCTCTATCGTGTGCGTTAGTCCTCGAATAACTGTAGTCATATATCGCCCTCTGCTGGAGACAAACACACACAACACACTCCACCACTACGAGCATACTTTCTTTGCTTTCTTATGTTCCAATAGGTAAAAATGGTACTTTAAACATGAATGGATATGATTAATTTACTTAAAATATTATTAATTTTAAATACACTGCAAATTTTTCATTATTTGGCATCTATCTATCTATCTATCTATCTATCTATCTATCTATCTATCTATCTATCTATCTATCTATCTATCTATCTATCTATTTGCTGTTTGGAGTAAAGACACGTGTTAATTAACACAATGTGCTGGAATTATAATTAATTGATTATAATTTACATAAAATAGGAGTCTATTTACTAGTCAAAGGTATATATGTATTTTTTACGTACAGCAACAGGGTTTAGATATTGGGTGATGAGTTTATGTTCTAACTAAATCATACGCTACATTAATAAATAAATAAAACACACACAGCATAACTAACCATGGCCGGAGGGCAATGTAACGCGTCTAATAACGCGTGAAATCACAATTACCCGATCTCCTATTGTTTCTGTTTCCTTAAGAAAACAGTTTTCTTCAACAATAACCTCGATCAAACTGAAATTATTTTTTACAAGCTACGTCATTACCACGGCTTTCACCCATAGGTTACTCAAAAGTGATCACGTGACTCTTCCGAGCCCGATACACTAGTGAAGAGCAGCCGACAGAGAGCTCGCGCATTGTTTACCTCGTTATTCTTAACAGAGAGCACTTGTTTTCTGTTAACAGAGCTCATTGATAGCTAATTTCCCGCTGTGTGTCAGACGGGATGGTTTGCTTTGTGAGCTGTTAGATCACAGGTATGTTTTTTTTTTATTTCCTTTAACGTTAACGTGACCTTTTCTTAACATTAACATTTCGAAAGCTGTGAGTTATGTTGATAAAAGTTGTGTGCTCTTTCAGTATGCAGCAGCTTTACTGTATGTACACTACACCTACCAAAGCAAAAATAGACCATGGCTGTGTGCCAAACACTAGGTAGGGAGCTGCCTATCTAGATGGGGCGTCCCAAAGACGGTAAACAGCTCACTAGGGTTAGAGATAACAGTTATAGTTTGTTACACGGGTTATATGCCAGTATACAGTGTTACAGTGCGTTTGTAACGTTAGAGAGCAGACATGATCTAAATGGCATTCACGGATGTAGTTAAAAGGATATCTCACCCAGAAATGTTTTGCCCTCACCCTCCTGTTGTTCTAAACCGGTTGAACTTACTGTTTTGTAGTTATTATCCTAGCACAGACACTATGGATATCTTATGATAGAAGTTTCTTCAGGACATGATTAGACTCCTGTGAGGACTGATTTTGCACATTTACCCACAAATATGTCACGGTAGTGCATAGAAAAAATTTAATTAGGTTTTATTTAGCTATTGGACTCAAAGCAGTTCTTAAATATTTTTAAGTATCATATTTGCTATATTAGGCTTTATATATGGTATAAAAGTTGAGATGAAATTAGCATTTGATGTAAATAATTCAGATCAATAGTATTATCAGACTACTTGCATATATATATACCAATTGTCACTCTTTATCTCCCAATAATATGTCTTATTAAAATTATTTTTAGCTTTTTAAATGCTTTTTTTTACGGTTAAATATGTGTAGTTTTTATTGTGGAGGGAAAACATGATACACTGATTGAGAGACGGACAAGTAAACGTTCCTGATGGATCAAATGTGGTATTTATTTTAAGTTTTTAAAAAAAAAAAAACCTTTATGGGTTTGACCATAATAATGGACTATGATAATTGATTAGACGTAATTAAGCAGTTGAGTGTGTTAAATGACACACACTTCATCTTTTTCCTGCTTTTCAACAGGATTGCGCAAACTAATAGCTAGATCACGTTACTATCAGGAAGCTCACTCATGTGACCCTGCACAACATTTCTTCATTTTTCTTGTGTCTTCAAAAACACTTCCACTTTTGAATCAGATATGCCAAGCTCATCAAGACCGTGTGTCAGTCACCTGGCTGTTCTGTCTGAACCGCTAATGCTGACGTCTGGCTCTTTCGCTATGAGCTGGCAAAAAGCCTGAGTCTATAGAAGTGCTGGACACAGGAGACAGAACAATGAATGGCACAAACTTGCACACGAATGTTCACCATCCAGTTTACATGCTTACATGAACACAGATACCCCAGAGCAAGACTGACTCATCTTTGTGTTTTTAGGATTTGTATTTCCTCCTGACGTGCTGGCGAACCTCGACACGATGAAGTCAGATATACCATACGAAAAAGTAGGTTATAAATGATTTAGAATTGATTATTATTGCTCCTTGCATTCACTTAATGGCTTTAATTAATAGATTTATGTGCAAACTTAAGATGCAATGTTTGATTTAACTAGCTAATGAATTATTTTTGTTTTCTTGTCTCGGCCAAGATGGTTGATGTGGAGGTAAACAGAGGAGAAACACATCTCGGCTCACAAAAGGTATTAAATCGATCAATCAATCCTGATTATGGCACTTATCATTGGCTGGTAGTAAAATGCATGTAAAAATAAGAAATAAGCCTGCTTAATTAACCCTGAGGAGGGGAATATATATATATATATGGGAAATAAAAACGGATTTAGATCAAAACTTTCTAACTTCTAAATAATTTAACAAATATATATACACCAAACTTTGGCATTTAATGGTGGGGTAATATCTAAAAATGTATTTTCTAAACTTAAATGTGGAGTTCATAGCATAATGACATGATTTTTGACCTCATATCAAGTCAGGAGTTTTAGATTTTGTCAAAAGTTGGCCAGCTATCAAATATACATTCTCATAATTTCTGATTCAACTTATATAAATCATAGAAACGGATATAAACTTTACTTTAGTGTAGATTTACATAATTTTATTGTTAGAACAACAGGGAAATTAGTACCTCATTTTTCACTGTGATAAAATAATTTAACTTCAATTACTGGAAAAGTATCTGTATAATGAGCTAAATAATGGTCTTCAGGTTTGTTTGGGTAATAATGACCACTAACTGTACATCATCTCTTATCGTCACCATATCTGTTTAGTATTACAGGTGTCTGATCATCCTTACCAGTTTGACCACAATATTGTTGATACTCCTGTCACTCCAAACCCTGCTTGTTCCCATGGCAACATCCTCCTCCTCCTCCTCAAAATCATCTGGACAGCAGGAGCGTCTTCTAATCAGAGAAACCTGTACTGATCCCTGCAGGTAGACGCCCACCTAGGGAACACTTATCATTCGGTCACACACTTTTTTGAGTGGTCTACTGGTAAAGAGGTTAACCATAACACGCAGTTTCACATCTGCACTGCATCTGTGCAATTGTTGGCTATTATAGTTTATGTGTGTGTTATTTACAGCATTGTTTTAGTGGAGAGTATTCCTGAGGGACTGGTGTTTAACTCCTCGACCACTCATCAGTCCATATTTGAAGCCTGGCTCAACCTTATATCTGGGGCTCAAACCAGTCTGGACATCGCCTCCTTCTACTGGACGCTTACCAATAAAGACACGGGCACACATGAGGCCACAGCTAATCAGGTTTGGATCTGACGTTTACTGACTAATAATAGGATGTGTTAGTGATGTCTTACTCAAGTCAGCTGTTCGTTTCAGGGTGAGCAGATTCTGCAGGAGTTAGGACAGCTCTCGAAAAAAGTGTCTGTCCGGATTGCAGTAAGTAAATCATCAGATAAAAGATCCATGGATGACATTGACTTCCTAACTAAATCTGGTGAGTCAGTTTAACAAAGTATGTGAGCGCGGACAGAAACACTATATTAAATAATGGCTACCGTTCTGCAGGAGCTGATGTGAGGATGGTGAATATGCGAGAGCTGACCACAGGCGTGCTGCATACTAAATTCTGGATTGTGGATAAGAAGCACATTTACATTGGAAGTGCCAATATGGACTGGAGGTCACTAACACAGGTCGCTCATAATAATTTTAAGGATTTTAACATTGAAATGCCACATGGTCCCTGTTTATTTTTGCTTCCTCATCTACTCCTACGTCTCTCAAATAGAAGAAATAAATTAGACTGCTCTTCAAAAGTGTATGTTTTTACTGACTTTTGATTGATTTAAGGCATCCTTGCTGAATAAAATCTATTATACCAACCTATTATAAATAAATGCTGTTTATAAAAAACGTTGTATTCATCACAAATGAAAACTATTAAACAGCACAAGTGTTTGGGATAATAATAAGAAATATTTATTGAGCAGCATATCAGCACATTAGAAGTATTTCTGAAGGGTCATGTGATACAGAGTAAAGTGAAAGTTATGACATGTGGCCAAGAATATTTCACTATTTCCTATTTTTACTGTCCTGCGTATGTTTTCTAATATGTCTGATTTATGCTCAGGTGAAGGAGTTGGGTGCTGTCGTGTATGACTGCAGCTGTCTTGCTAAGGATCTTGGGAAGATCTTCGAGGCTTATTGGTACTTGAATCAGACCAAGACCGTTCCTGCACACTGGCCCAAAAAATACTCCACCCTGTACAATAAGGACACTCCCATGCAGCTGTCACTCAACGGGACCGATGCCAGCGCCTATCTATCAGTAAGAGAGATCCAGCAAACACTGAACAGACTGAACTAAAGCAGCGTTCTTGCCAGTGTTGTGGCTTATCTCGTTCCTTATTCTGGTGGTGTTTACTGAGCTGATTGCAGTTTTGTTTGGCATTAGTGAGGAAGTTTCTTTCCCCTTCACAGAGCTCTCCTCCTTCACTGTGCGCCGAGGGCCGGACTCCAGACCTGCAGTCTATCCTCAGTGTGATCGCTGATGCCCAGCAGTTCGTTTACATCGCAGTGATGAACTATCTCCCTACTATGGAGTACTCCAGTCACAAAAGGTCTACCTCCTCCTTCAAGCACTCATAACCAACTGTCTTTATCAAATCTGCTTAAGGCTTTTTAAACCTTATTTTTTTAATTGGCATATCATGAGGAAGCTCAAAACGTTTTCTTGCATCCCAAAAAAAAATTATTAGCATACACACTGTTTTTAGTGTCATTGATATACTATTATAGTTAATATTTATTAATATTGTTAATATTTGAGTTAATTTTTTCATTTTTAGTTTAGTTCTAGTTTAGTATTTTTTTTTCTTTTTTAATATGTCTATAATTTTTATAATTTTTTTATTTTTATTTTAATACTTAAGTTATTGGTTATACTTTATTTTAAGGTGTCCTTGGTATAGTGTAATTATACATTTATAACATTCATTAATTACATGCATTTACTGTAGGGTTTGGATTAGGATTAGGGTTATTGCATGGAATTATGCATAATTTGTAAATATTAAATTACATGTAACGTGTTATAAGGACACCTTAGAATAAATTGTTACAAAATTATTTTGGGGTTGTTATTTTTTTGTACTTCTAGTAATAGTTCAATTTAAACCTTTTCAATTTAAACCTTTTTTTATTATTATTATATTTCAAGTGATGGGAAAAAAACAAAACAATTGTGGTACAATTGTAGCAATCAATATGAAATTTTAGTAGAAAAAGTAGAAGTGGTCTTAGTCTACACTGAGCTATCTGATCACCTTTCACATTTAACTCTGAAATGCCCATGACATTTAACCCTCGCTCTCCCGCAGGTACTGGGCGGACATCGATAACCAGCTGCGGAGCGTGGCTTATGAGCGTAATGTTCGTGTGCGTCTGCTCATCAGTTGTTGGGACAGTACCAACCCCATCATGTTCCCTTTCCTCCGCTCGCTAGCTTCCTTACAGGACAAGAACAAGCTGGACGTTCAAGTGGTGAGTGCCGTCTGAGGTGCTCTTAAAGAGGCCATGCTAAGGTTGCCTTGCATACATATTATGCATTTATCATTTTAAAAATGTTTTTGAAGAAGAAGCCATCAAGTTAGCATTTATTTGATGACAAATACAGTGCAATTATATTATTATTATATGTGGTGTAATGCATTGTGTTTATGCCATTTAAGGTTAAAAAACACCTACTTATTTTCCACCTGCTGTACTTTTTTGTTTCTCCTCTAAGCCCTGCAATGTTTAAACAAGCTGTTATAGGGGGCCGTGGACAAGTCATAACTCTTATAAAGAATATCTCTTTGGTTTTGCAACTAGTCTTTGCAACTTCAGGGATCTTATCTGTGCATTAACAGATTGTAACGCTTGAAATCGCATCAAATGACCCCTTAAATATATCTTCAATAAATGAATAAAAATCATTTTTCTCTTCACAGAGGATTTTTACTGTGCCTGCCAACCCTCAACAGAAACAAATTCCCTTTGCCAGAGTCAACCATAAC
>JAUCNO010001137.1:1704225-1716822 GCA_032353835.1 Enteromius viviparus | reverse complement strand
AAAGTACCTGGAAGCCGGTACAGGTACAACTTTTACACAGTGGAAAACCAAACAGAGCCGAGCCGAGCCGAGCCGAGCTGGTACTGTGTAGTGGAAAAGCGTCATTAGTGCTCTGTCTGAGACCCACGCTGATGAATTTCTCTAGAAACACACATAGCAGTAAACTGCCTTCATATACTACCAACAGCACTGAAGACCATTGTTGATGTCAGAGTACGTCCCCCTACTCATGATGCAAGGAAATGAAAACATGCTCTTCTATCACCTCTCCATGCAAACATTGACCCCAGTTTTGCTGCATTAAAGCTTAAATGTGTTATTTGAGCCTTTAGTGACAACAGAAATGAAAAAAATAATGACTGATTGCAAACAGGTTTCCTGTAAAACCTGCATCAAGTACAGACCACTTGCAATACTGCTAGCCTTAAAGTTAGGGATGAGTTGAAGTTCAAACAAAAGTAAATATAAATGTCAATAATGACATTAAAAGAGATTTTTAGGCCATTTTGAGATCTGTAAAGAAAAGAAAGAAACAAAGAAGAAAAACAGAGAAGAAAAGAACAAATTAAAAAGGAAAAAGAAAGAAATATATGATTAAAATGACACAAAATAGAAGAAAACACAATAAATATTGAAATAGAAAAAGGAAGAGAGAAAAAAAATAAAAAATGAAAAATGGTTAAAAAAAACTAACTAAAAAAAAAGGTCTAAAATAAAAAGGTAAACAAAAGAAAAAAAATTATTAAAATAAAATTAAAAAGTAAACTAAAATGCAAAACTGTCAGGAAAGAAAAATAATAATTAACATGAGAAAACGAAAAAGAAAAATGAACACAAACTAAAAAGAAAAGAAAAAAAGAGATGAAAAGAAATAAAGAGTATTTTGGTGCCTCTAGTGGCAGAAAACAGTATTGAAAAAATAATGACTGTTTCCAAACAGGTTTCCTAAAAAACCTGCATCAAGTACAGAGGGCTTGCAATACTTCTGGCCTTAAAATGAGGGATGAATACATTCAAATGGAAAGCACAACTCTAATTTTAACCTTATTCAGATATGGTATGAATGCTGAGATTGCAGTTGTGTTGATAAAATCAGGCCAGTCAAAATCCTCTGCTCTGGGTCGTGTTCCTCGCACCTTCCCCTACCAACAGACGGAGGAAATTCCTGCCCCTGTTCCCATGACAACCCCCTAGACGTCGGAAAAGATCTGCAGTCAGCAGTCGGGAATATTAACGGGGTGGGAGACCGTCGCCACCGTTATTAACTTAACTTAAGTAGATACTTATGAAACAAACACACAGGACGGGATCAGACCAGACCTGGAAATACTCGTCTAGACCTGCGGTTCGAAAAATAGGTTGCAGGTCCATTCAAACGGGTAAACGACGCCGACACGTGATGTTTCGAACAAAATGTGGGCCGTGAAGCAAAGCCAGTGAAGAGCACTGGGAAAAGCAGATCAAACTACAACCTAGAAAGAAGCTGGAGGTGTCTAGACAGAAACAGGGAGTGATAATTAGACGAGAAGAACGTAGGAGTGAATTAGGGATGAGAGGATCTGCTCTACAGTACAGACTAATGAGATTACACACACACACAGAAAGACAGGGGAATTCAGGTCAGATGTTAATGTGTGAACCACCTGACTGTGTGGAAAGGCAGACAGATTTTTAACAAATCCTACACAAAAACAACTCACGCACACGCACCTTCAGCCTCAAAGCACTGCAGTAACTAATTTAACGCTCTTCTTATTATCTAGTTTAAATATCTCCACACAGACATGCTTTGCGTCCTCAGCAGGGTTTACATATATCAACCCTTTTTTTATCCATCTGTACAGACTACTGTTCAAACGTTTGGGGTCAGCTGCTTTTTCATAAAGAAGTGACCAAAAGTGTTACAAAGGAAATATTTCAAAGAAATTCTGTTCTTTTAAACATGTTATTCATTAAATAACAAGGAATAATTACGGTTTCCACAAAAACATTGGGCAGCACAACTGTTAACAACATTAATAATCATAAAAGTTAATTGAGCTGCAAGCATCATGACTGGAGTAATGATGCTGAAAGTTCTGATTCGATCACAGGAATAAATTACACTTTACTATATCTTCACATAGTAAATATTTATTTCAAATTGTAATAATATTTCACAATTTTTATTGTATTCACTGCAGCCTTGGTAAACAGATGAGACACTAAAACCTTGTCCTTTTGAATGGTAATGAATAGAAAAATGGTATTAAACAGTTATCCAGTTACTTCTGCCGTATAATATAAGAACATAAAGCCTGATTTCAAGCATGTGAAACATGGACTGTAGCTCCAGCGTGAGCGATGTTCATTTCCATCAGTCCAATCATGTCAATATAGAAACTGGGATATTATTGCTAACTAAAACTAAAACCATAAAATTGTTAGTTGAAATCAAAACAAGGTTAAATTAAATAAAAAAATAAAAAAATATAAATAAAAAAATATAATTATTTTAGACAAATATAGTAACAAATATTAATTTAAATAAAAATAAAATAAATATCTAATAAATTAAACTTATTTTATTTCAGCTGACAAGGCAATATTTTTTTATTTCCATTATATTCAACTGAAATAAACACAAATAAAACATTTTAAAGAATACACATTACTAAAACATTTATTTAAATCAAAAAGAAAAAAAATAAATTTTATATACACACACACAAATAAAAATACTCAATGCTAAAAAAGCTCTGCAGAGAAGGATGGTTGTGAAATTGAGCGTGCGTGCACTGAGAAACAGACAGAAAGGAACAGGAAGTGCACATGCATCCAGTTCCAGACAGTCATTAGTCATCCAGTGAGAGAGATGTCTGTGTGCATAGGTGCATGAGTGAGTGTGTGTGTGCTCTAATGATCAGCTAATGACTGATGTCAATACTGTCTAAGCCAGAAAGACGCAAACTCTCATCTCCATGGTTACAAGCTCTTACACTCTCAAACAGAGGTCAGGGGTTAAAGGTCAGGGCGAGAGATGCAGCCAAAAGAAACATGAACTGTCGGCATGGCAACAGACAGGTAAGTCACAGAACAACTGGAGATTCATCTTCAAGGTGAGTAAAAGATGCTCTGCAGAAACGCGATTCTTTTAGTGCTTTGCTGAGATTTGAACACGGCTCTTTACATTGCAAGGTTAACGCATTGTGATCTACTGGATTACATATAGGCGTCTGGAGGACGAGAACTATTCTGCGTTGAAGAAAACGGCCTCAGCGTCGCCCGTCTGTAAACAAACACTCCAGCTGCTGCCACGAAAGACCATCAAAAGAGCCAGAGATGAGACAATCGTGAGGAGACAGATGGAGAGGAAAAGAAGGGCAGAGGAAGAGATGAGCAGAAGAGCTGCGTGTCTTTAGGGATAGAGTAAACGAGCTGGATTAAGACATGAAGACATCATTTTTTTGATGCTAAACGAAGACGTTTAAATGTATAGACTAATGAATTTTTTTATTCTTTTTTTCCATGGTTTCCATTGGCCACTAATTTTCAGGCTCCGCCCACAAAAACCATCATCACCACAAACACTTAATTGGTCTATAATAGCACTGGTATAAGTATGAAACATCCCAACACTGATGGAAACCGCAGGGCATCTGAGACCCAGAGGAATGTGACGAGACGCCACATATGTGCTGTAATTCTAATTAACACTGAGAGCCATTAAACACACACACATTTACACACTAATGTGCAAACACAGATCATTAAATATGTGGTGCACAGAAATGATGTCACATGGGTTTGTGTGTTCATTACATTCGCAGCTTATAACTCATTTAGATTTACCACAACTACGGAGTCACTCAGAAATAAATAAATATCTGAATTTATGATAATATCCAGTAAATACGGCCCAGACCTCTCTACAGAAATTTCTCAGGAATTCGTTTTTTTTTCTATCCAGAAAAAATAATTGTGTTTTTCAAGCAGAGACGGCTACAAGTTATTAATACTGTAGGAATCTAGAACTGATGCGTGCATATCGACTGCTTTGGGTTTCTGAAAGCAGCTCATCCAGAGCTAGTGATATCTGAATCATCAGAGGTTAGAAAAGCTCTGTATGTACAGACACACATCTGCATCTGTTCCCATAGAATGAAGGAAATCCCATGGTGATAACAGTGACGGCAGACAAAAACAGTGTGTGCGCCAATGATGTTTGTCTTATAAGATATGACAGAGGAAAGGCTGACAAAATCAAATGTAGTCTAAACTGGTGCTTGATAGCTGTGGTTTTGGACATCCTTCCCATAAAAGTCTGAGAAACAGACAGAAAACAGCGGAGCCAGAGCCCAGTCATGCCATTCTGCTGAAGAAAAGGCAGTTCTGGGAAAACTGGCGATGCACAGGCCACTTAAAGCTGCTGCTGCTGGGATAATGTCCTCACAAACAACAACACACAAGGCCAAAAAAATAAATAAATCACAGCACAAAACAAAATTACTTCCATAAGTGCAATAACGACACTTGAAAACACCCAATGCCATGTGCACTTAATGGACCCATGCTCTAATTGCCTAATTCTGACGGTGACACTGCACAGATATTTCATCACTTCATTATCATCATCCACCTAAAATAAAACAACAAATATTAGATTACTAATCCTTTAAAAAACTAATACTTTCACTCAAATAACTAATAAACACTTGTTCAAAGTTTATAGCATATTAACAATTAATGAAGACCATATCTATATATACACATACATGGCTCAAAAAAATAAAGGGAACACTAAAATAACATCCTAGATCTGAAGTAATGAAATATTCTTATTAAATACTTCTTCACATAGTTGAATGTGATGACAAAAAAAATAAAAAATCAATATAAATCAAATTTTGGATTTGGAGTCACACTCAAAATTGAAGTGGAAGAACACACTTCAGGCTGATCCAGCTTTGATGTAATGTCCTTAAAACAAGTCAAAATAAGACTCAGTAGTGTGTGTGACCTCCACATGTCTGTATGACCTCCCTACAACACCTGGGCATGCTCCTGATGAAGTGGAGGATGGTCTACTGAGGGATCTCCTCCCAGACCTGGACTAAAGCATCTGTGGTGCAACGAGAAGTTGGTGGATGGAGCGAGACATGATGTCCCAGATGTGCTCGGTTGAATTCAGGTCTGGGGAACAGGCGGCCAGTCCATAGCATCAATGCCTTCTTCCTGCAGGAACTGCTGACACACTCCGGCCACATGAGGTCTAGCATTGTTTTGCATTAGGAGGAACCCAAGGCCAACCGCACTGGCATATGGTCTCACAAGGAGTCTGAGGATCTCATCTCGATACCTAATGGCAGTCAGGCTACCTCTGGCGAGTCCATGGAGAGGGCTGTGCGGCCCTTCAAAGAAATGCCACCCCACACCATTACTGACCCACTGCCAAACCGGTCATGCTGGAGGATGTTCTCCACTGCCGTTTCCAGACTCTGTCACGTCTGTCACATGTGCTCAGTGTGAACCTGCTTTCATCTGTGAAGATCACAGGGCACCAGTGACGCTCCTGCTGCTGGGTTTTTGCCCTCCTACAACCTCCTCCACGTCTCCTGATGTACTGGCCTGTCTCCTGGTAGCTCCTCCATGCTCTGGACACTATGCTGACGGACACAGCAAACCTTCTTGCCACAGCTCGCATTGATGTGCCATCCTGGATGAGCTGCACTACCTGAGACACTTGTGTGGGTTGTAGACTCTGTCTCATGCTACCACTCGAGTGAAAGCACCACCAGAATTAAGAAGTGACCAAAACATCAGCCAGAAAGCAGAGGAACTGTGGTCACCACCTGCAGAAGCACTCCTTTATCGGTGGTGTCTTACTAATTACCTATAACTTCCACCTGTTGTCTATTCCATTCACACAACAGCATGTGAAACTGATTGTCAATCAGTGTTGCTTCCTAAGTGGGCAGTTTGATTTTACAGAAGTGTGATTGAATCGGAGTAACATTGTGTTGTTTAAGTGTTCTTTTTATTTTTGAGCAGTGTATATTGTCTAATAACAGAACAGGCCAGTTAGTAAAGCACAGATAGGCTAATGCAGTCATTTTAAATATGTTAATGATAATACAGTATTGCTATACATGCTATTGCCCAGTGTTTTAAGCAAACCATTGGGATTTGGACAAACTACTGATTCCAGGCACTACAGTTGATTTTAGTAATTGTTCATAAAAATACTCTTATATTAGAGTACTCTTACTGTCTCTAATGATTATTGTTTTTCCTTTCAAATATCTCCACAGTTTTTTTAGAAAAGCCAAAGTTCCAGTTGTCCAGTTGTTCATTGCAATAAGAATATGACATGTATTTGGCTTCATGATCCCAGCAAGGAAAGCAAAGTCTGTTTTAATTCTTTAAATCATTTAGTGTCTGTAAATCTCAGATTATTGTTGTTTCTCATTCCTAACAGATCCAGGTGATTAAGATTGAGACGGAGGACAACAGAGAGACACGCTCCGCTAAAGATGCCCTTCTTCTGTGGTGTCAGATGAAAACAGCAGGGTAACATCTATATATCTATCCTAGAACTACCCATAACCAACCCAAAGACAATCATATTATATATACCTGTACACTACTGGTCTAAATAATCATTTGAATAATTAAGGTATTCCAGTGTTTTTAAAAGAAGTCTTTATGCTTACCAATGGTGCATTTATTTGATCAAAATACAGAAAAAATTAAATATTTATTATAACCTGTTTTTGTTTGAATATATTTAAAATGTAATTTATTCCTGTGTTGTTAAGGCTGAATTTTCATCAGCCATCAGTGTCATGTGATCCTTCAGAAATCATTCTAATATGCTTGATTTACTGTTTAATGATCAATAATGTGTGGAAAACACTTTTTGCTGTTTAAT
Source organism: Enteromius viviparus (assembly GCA_032353835.1). NCBI lineage: Eukaryota > Metazoa > Chordata > Actinopteri > Cypriniformes > Cyprinidae > Enteromius > Enteromius viviparus. The sequence goes on along the minus strand of JAUCNO010001137.1, from coordinate 1,709,912 downwards.
ATTTTTGTGGAAATTGGGATTGATTTTAAATATATTTAGATACAATACTGTTTTTAATGTTTTTGATCAAATAAATCCTGCCACAGTGAGCGTAAGAAACTTTCAAACTTTCAAAAACATTTAAACAAACAAAACATAATTATTTCAAAATGCTAATAGTTTTTCGTAGTGCATGTTTTCTTTTAGGCCCTTATAGGAATACACATGATCTTCCTGTACATCTTTCATGTGTTTTGCTCCAGGTATCCTGAGGTCAACATTCACAACTTCACCACCTGCTGGAGGGACGGCCTGGCTTTCAACGCTCTTATTCACAGACACAGGTCAGCGGTCAGACGTGCACACATCACACTGACTAGGCTTCCCGTTATGTGAGCTGATTTCTGCATGTGTGCTTCACAGGCCTGATCTAATTGAATTCCACAAGTTGACCAGATCTAATGCAACACACAACCTCCAGCAAGCCTTTAACATAGCTGAGCAGAGTCTCGGACTCACCAAACTACTAGACCCTGAGGGTAACCAACAGCATTTGACTCTCACTATATTCAGCACAAAGTGAACCTTTAAAGGGGTCATATAATGCCAAAGGCAGTTGTTTGAAATGAAATGTGTGTTGGCAGTTTGTGTACACAATCACCCTATAATGCAAAAAATCCACTCAGTGTTTTTGTTTGTAATCTCCTTAAATGTTTTCCCCTTTCTCAAATCGAGCCGTCTGACCATGTGACATCACACAGTCAGAGGCCCCTCCTGCGATTGGTGATTGACAGCAGACCCGCCCTAAGTGAGCCGTCAATAGTCCGAGATGCAGAGACAAGCAAGACTCCTGAGCGATTGAGGTGTTTTGTTGTTGAATGTAATAATGAACATAGCAGTAGTCGTTTACTCGATCTGAGTGGCTGAAGACGCAGAGGATTAACGTTAACTTACGATTGGTTTTAAAGGGAATGCACCTTTGATCTACCTAAATGCGTTTACGTTCACACGAATCATTCATGATCCCGCCTCACCTACACAACCAGTCAGTACAATGTCATTTAATCAATCTTTGCAAATCGCCTTTCTTAATAATGTGCTAATTAGCAAGTTTCACTATGAATACGGCTAAAAAAGATCCTCCGAGAGTGCCTCGGAAAAGAGGGGCGCAGTCAGCGGAGCTTGTGAAGATTTAAAGGGGAAGTACACAGAACAGAGTGACTTCTAAAGAGCTGTTTTTGACAGGATAAAATGGGTGGTTTTTTAACTATATTACAGACTTTTCATTAAGACCCTAAAGAATCATATCAGCTTGTGGAAAACTGGCATTATATGACCCCTTTAAATGGGACCCAAATTTGACATTTTTTTGTTATATTGATTCATCTAAACAGCTGAATGATCACTCAAAACAATAACCATTTTCTCCTACCCAGATGTAAACACAGAAAATCCAGATGAGAAGTCCATCATCACTTATGTAGTTTCCTACTATCATTATTTCTCCAAAATGAAGGCACTTATTGTAGAAGGGAAGAGAATTGGAAAGGTAGGAGGTGTTTTGTGCATGTGTTGTAGAGCTAAACCTAAATTAACTTTAATGTGTTATCAGATGCATCATTTCCCTTTCTTTTCTCTTTCTAGGTGCTGGATAATGCCATAGAAGCTGAGAAGATCATTCACCGCTACGAGGCTTTAGCGTCTGAGCTGTTAGAGTGGATCGAGAGAACCATAAGCGTCATTAGCAACCAGAAGTTTGCAAACTCTCTATCGGGTGTTCAGCAACAGCTTCAAGCCTTTACCACCTACTGCACCATTGAGAAGCCTATCAAGTAAGAGAGAATAAATGAAACAGAGGTCTGAGTGTTGGCAGACGCTCCATGACTGCCAGAAAAATACTCAAACAATGATGACTGTGAATCATCCTCTTCTTTTAATGCTTTCTTACGCTACCATTTAAGGGTTCGAGTCACTGTTTTGTTGGCCACAGGTGTTTCTACCCTTGTGAAATAGAGGAGTGCTCAGTTATATTGAATGGGCACTTTACTTTAAGTTTTAAATATTTAAATATAATGTATAAACATGTGCTTGTAGATAATGGTAATGAAATAAAGGGCCACTTAATTAAAGAGAGAACACTTTGATGGCATTTTCTTAGCACACAAAGGGACAATTCACCCAAAAATTCTGTTATTGCCATTATTTGAGTTGTTTTTTCTGTTGAACACAAAAGACAAGTGCTAGGGTGTCCTTTAATAATAAAAAATAAGTTATGGTTTAAAGTATGCTTTATTTTTTGTGTTGACTTACATACTAAAGCACATGTGTAAACACATTAGTGTAGGTTATGTGATTAAAATGAATATCACTGTGATATTAAAGTTACATCTTATTTTTAAACGTTATTGTTTTAATTGAAAATGTCAACATTTATTGAAATGCATGACATACAACTTTTAATAGAAATGTTTTAGTCAACCGTACATGTTTGCAGTTCTGCAGTACAGTGTAGTTACCCGAGAAAGTACTGGTAAGTACATGGGGTAGAGGGTTAGCTTCAGGGGTAGGTTCAGGTTTAGTGACTAGTTACTACCTAGTTATTATAATAAGAACAATAAGTACATAGTATGTATATTAGGAACAGTACTGCAAAATAAAGTTATGAACAAACTAAATCACCAACTTGTGTTGAATTTGATTGATGTCAGTGTAAACTCACTTTTAGAATATAGTCAGTGTGCTCAGGTGACCTGCTTATGTTTAAAGCTTTAAAGCTTTAAGTTAGTTACACTGGTCCATTTGGCATTCAGACTTGTTCATACTGTTGCATTTATCAAATATCTCAATCAGGGAATGTGCTGAACCCGAGAGAGCTGTTAGTTTCACGGCAAGCACCGCAGCTTCTTTAACACCCAGTGACTGAAGCGCCTGTGCTCTTTTCAATAGAAACACAGGAAAGGGATTTGTTTGACAGATGCGGTGCCATTTGTGTGCTTATTTATGGTGTGGATGGTTTTTAACAGATTCCAGGAGAAAGGGAACCTGGAGGTGCTGCTTTTCACCATCCAAAGTAAGCTCAGAGCTAACAATCAGAAGCCATATGTGCCTCTTGACGGGAAACTTATCTCAGACATCAATAAGGTGTGTATGGTTTAGTTAAGATGGCTCTTGACTGGTTACAGTGTCAGTTTTTTAATAACTAGAACAGGGCTGATTACCTACTCTTTTTTTATTTGACAATATGGAAGTAGAAACTAATGTCATGTCATCTGAATGAAATATTAAATGGAAAATTTAATTTAATAAAATTTTGGTATAAATGCAGTAAAACGGTAATATTGTGAACAGTTGCAATTTGTTATAACTGTTTTCAATTTGAAGGTTTTAAAATGTAATTTCCTGTATTCCTGTGATTATTTTAATATGCATTTTTTTCTCCGTTATCAATTATTTTGGTGCTCAATTATTACTAATAGTGCTTATTATTTTTAATGTGGAAAAAAACGTTTTTTTCTTGTTAATATTTTTTTGGGAACCATGATAATTTTTTCAGAGCTCCAAGCAGAAAGTTCAAAACATGCTTCATTTTATGACTTTACTGTCATTTTATTTTTTGAATGCATTTTTCTTTAAGTGTGCTTTTGCATCATGATCTCCACAAAATGTATGATGTAGCACAACTGTTTTTTAAATAAGAACAAATGTTTCTTGAGCAGCAAATTAGCATATATAATGATTTCTGATCATGTGGCTCTGAAGACTGGAGTAATGATGCTAAAAATCCTGCTTTGATCACAGCAATAAATTCCATTTTAAAATATAATCAAATACAAAACAGCTATTTCAAATTGTAATAGTTTTTCACAATTTTTGTGTTTTTTTGGATTAAATAAATTCTTGGTAAAAATAAAAGACTTTTTCAAATGTAAAAAATATTAGCAAAATTTATTCTACATTTGAATAAATATGATATATTATATAATTATATATTATATAATATATTATATAATAAAATAAATATTTTTATATTATTATTGTATAAAATTTACCTATATAAGTAGGCAATATTTCCCTATTTTTCACATTGTGTTGTATTTATATATTATTGAATAAAATGAATCACGTTTATTGTATGATTGTTGACACTGACTCACAGAACAATCCTCATATTTTGTGTTTCTCATGAAGGCGTGGGAGAGACTAGAGAAGGCGGAGCATGAGAGGGGCGTGTCTCTTAGAAAAGAGCTGATTCGTCAGGAAAAGCTAGAACTTCTAGCTCAACGATTCGATCATAAGACCACCATGAGGCAGGCTTGGCTAAATGAAAACCAGCGTCTCGTCTCACAGGTAAAGAGCTCTGAAAAATGAACAGTATAAAAAAAAGGTGACGTTTTACCTTAAACGAGTGCTGCATTTTCCTCAGGATAACTTCGGCTATGACCTGCCAGCGGTAGAAGCTGCCATGAAAAAACACGAGGCGATCGAAGCAGACATCTTATCATACGAGGAGCGCATCAGTGTCGTGGTGGAGCTGGCCAATGAGATGGAGGCAGAAGGGTACTATGATATTCGACGTATCTTGGCACGCAAAGAAAACATACTCGGCCAGTGGAGCCTTCTAAAGGAGCTGGTGGTGGGACGTAAAGCCCGTCTGGAGAAGAACCTGGCCCTGCAGAAGACCTTCCAAGAGATGGTCTACATGATTGACTGGATGGAGGAGATGCAGGTGGGTTGACTTTACCAACTTGACTAAAATCCCTATAAAAACATACATCTTTTTGTCTAGCTTCCAGCCCAAATATTTAGAAATTCTTAAAGTTCACCCAAAAAATTATATTTTGAAGAAAGTTGGTAACCAGGCTGTTCTAGATCACCATTGACTTCCAAAGTATGAGAAAAAAATACTATGGAAGTCAATGGTGATCTAGAACAACCTGGTTACAAACTTTTGTATTCGGCAGAGCAAAGAAATAGATGCAGGTTTGGAACTACTTGAGGGTGAGTAAATGATGACAGAATTGTTGGGTGAAATATTCCTTTAAATAAATAAGTAAAAATTATTTAAATTTTAGAAAAAAAAAACAAGTCAAAATAAATTGAGTATTTGCTTAGAATGGGTAAGCAAAATAATATTATTTCATAAAGAACAAAAGGTTATTTTGCTAAAAACAATAAAACAATTGTAAGCTAGAAAAGCATTTTTTGCAGTTGCAAGTGCATTTTCTCGTCTCAGGTTAAGCTGCTTTCTAAGGACTACGGCAAACATCTTCTTGAAGTGGAGGACATGCTCCAGAAACAGAGTTTACAGGAGGCCGACATCTCTATACAGGCAGACAGAGTTCAGACCCTCAACACTGCAGCTCTCAAATTCACCACCATTGAAGGTGAGTGCACCTCAAAACAGAAACATGATGAATATTGATTCAGAGACACTGTCTGGGTCAAGATGTGATGGCAGACTGTGATATAAAGGTTACCAGATGTGCTTCTTTCACCGAGATGTCCAGAGACCTCTGCAGGGTAGAGTGTGTAAAATAATATCACATGAGGAGCTTGCATAATGCGCCACAAGAGGGCTGGAGTTACTTTGCTCTCTATTCAGCACACACTACTACTCCTTGTTGGTTTACTACTAGGGATGCTCATTTTAACCGTTTAACCGTTAACCGACCGATTAGAAGTTTAACCGGTTAACACAATCAGTTAAA
>JAUCNO010001137.1:1666285-1691532 GCA_032353835.1 Enteromius viviparus | reverse complement strand
ATCATTAAAATTAATTAATAGAGGCTTCGAGGCAGAGGAATTTGCCTCGATGATTTTTTGTAATCGAGTTACTCGAGTTACTCGAGTTACTCGAGGAATCGTTTCAGCCCTACATGAATACGAGAGTGGGTAAACGGATACAGTGCAAAATAAAGTCTGCAAAGTCTGTGGAATTAAATGTTTATTAGTGCTAAACACAACTTTAAAATTATTATTTTTTTATATACATCTATTAATATTTTTTTTTCTACAGTTCTATCATTTTTAGACAGACTTCTATCCATATTAGGCAGAACTGTTAAACGATGACAGCAATGTCTTGAACATATCGGTCACACGATGATGATGCTGATATGTGAAAAATGTCAGCATTTGCGAAATATCTGTTGACCACTAGTTAAATCTGTGTGTTTTATATATATCCACTTTGGAGGTTGGTTTTATACATTTCAAATTGTTTGCCATATTGGAAAGGTTATGGAATTCATCGACTTATTAGAGTCTCTTGGGTTGAAACGTAACCCAACAATACACTTTAGAATATGGTAATCAATACAACATGCTTTCGATAAAGCAAAAGAAACTAGCCAAACTGGTTGTGATTGAGCACATCTCTTTACAGCTCTGAAAAGAGTCATGACGTCCTAAACAGTCAGTAGTCAAAGAGTAGCCGACAGTGTTTATTAGAAACACTGGAATGTGGATGCCCTTTAAGGAAACTCAGTTTATACTGAGTGGAGGGGTGAGGGAAAAATAGAGAGCGCCAGGCACTAACTCACTGAATTACACGCTTTTATAAACCAGACCGTCCCTCTCTTAATAGTGTTTGTGCCCTCTGAACACAGGCAAAAGATACTAATTTGCTCGAACTCTTCAGACCACACAAAAGGCTCTTACAATCAATATGGAGATGCACCATTAATGTATTATCAGTTACAGCCCAAAGGCTCTTAATTCATAAAACTCACATGTTTATGCAAGAAGCTGCGAACTCGGGGAAGATCAGGATAAAAGCTGTTCCGCACAACAATCTGCAGCCAGCGAATCTGGACTTCAGCGTTCATGCCATCCAACATCGCAGAGTAGCAGCTTGACAAAAGACTCATCACCTCTGAAAGGCCAATCACATTACAGGAGAAGAGATGTCAAACACCAAAGCAAAAAGGATACTAACGTCGACGAACGGATTCTTAATACCTTGAGGCAGAGGTGAGCGGTCTAGAAGTCGGTCCAGGAAGAGGACGGTTTGAAAGGTGCTCCAGGAGGAAAGGTCAAATGTAGAGATCACTTGGGGGTCAGGGGCATCCACGCCCCACAGGTCACATAGGTGCTGAACGGGGCCTGTTAGAGCTCGACCCGCCGAAAGATCTGGTTCACATAACGGAGGACCACAGCCATTTAGCCATCGCTCAAATTCCAGACCTGAGCAAGAGGGGAAGGAAGAAGTGTCACATTTCTGTTTATTTAGCCTCCATCTCTTGCGCTGCTAATGTAGCTCTGACCCCTCACTGGGTGTTATGACTGGCTCAACAGGGAAATTCCTAACGGAGGACAAATGGAGCGCAGTGAGATGAGTAACTATAAGTGTCTGTGTGTGTTAATCATCATCTCTGACAGCTGTCGAACTTACCCTCTCGTTGAGCAACGCAGCTCTCTTTCAGCTCCGGAAAGAAGCCAAGAAAAAAGTCCAACAGATCCTGAGCGATTACGCTGCTGAATCTGAACTTCTCAATGTAGGCCTACACAGTGCAGGGTGGAAAAACTCAGAAACGTCACGTGCGGACTATGCCATGAATGTAAAGAAACTGCAACTCATGTGTTTTTAGTGAATGTCATGTTTCTCACCCTAAGAAAACTATCAAATCTCTTGATGTCGCCACACAGCTGTGAGAGGTAAGACACGAAGCAGAAGCCTTTCTCATAGGTGAACAGATTCATTAGACTGCTGGGGTTTACACCTTTGGAGAAAGAGAAGGAAAATAGATAACATGGTGGATTGACCCGTGAATAATGGGTTTGACACTTCACAAGGACGTTGTAAATATTTAAGCACATTTTCCAGACTTCTGTCCTAACTTCTGTCTTTCTGAAATCTGAGTAACACGGAATTTTAGATGCATTAACCAAGCAGCTATTTCAGTTGTACAAAAAAAAAAGTCTCTTTCAGACCCATACAAAAGCTAGTTTATATTGTTAATAAGTTGTACCTGGCTCAAATTTGGCCTGCAGCTTACTGACAGGATTGTTGTCTCCAAGAAGACGCATCTGTCTGTGAAGAGCATCTAGACGGAACACAGTCTCAAGACAAGTGAAGGATTCTCCTGAATTAGAAAAATGGAGAGAGCGTTGTGGGATATCAGCAGGCCTCTGCAGACTGCTGGGGCAAATGCAAGCACTCCAATATCACTCTACAAGAGTATGAATCCTTGTGAAATGTATGCATAAACATTTGCAAAAGGCCTACATGGTGGTGTTTCTATGTTTGGATATGTGTGAGGCGTGTATACCATAAGCCTCTGTGGTAATGCGCCTCTGAGCATAAGTGGCCAGACCCTCACTGAGCCACATCTCTTCCCAGGTAGCATTGGTGACAGCATTGCCAAACCAGCCATGAGCAATCTCATGGATGACATCAATCAGCAGAAACTCTTGACTCTCCAGTATGGAGGAAATTATGAAGGTAAGACAGGGATTCTCCATGGCAACTATGGGGAATGAAGGAGGAAGGAACACTATATCGTACCTGTAAAGGGAAAGATGGGTTAAATGCCCGATGTGAACAAGATTGATGTGTATGAAAAGTACGCAACTGACCTTCCCCATACATAAGGCCCAAAAAGGCCCTCTGCCACATTAAGCCAGCGCTCCACACTGCCACCTAGTTTACTGACAGCACACGTCAGGATGCATGGCTCTGCCCACACACGACTCCTAAAAGCAAATTGTGGCTAAGGTAAAACTACAGGCTATATCTTACAACAATGAACACGAGATAACTGGTACATAAACCAGCTTAAAAAGCCAGCATTTCCAGGTTAATTAGAGAGTACTAGTTTGATTTTGATGTAGCTGACGAACCAACATAGCCATGCTTGTGATAGCAAAAGATAGTTGGTCAACCAAAGTAGCACATTCATGCTGATGCCAATTGATGTGGCTTTGACAACTGTGGTTAAGCAGCCTATTTGAGACAAACCAGTACACTCGTGTTCTAGATTGTGCACGCTTGTATTAAACTATTCTGCTATTTTCAGTTGGGTTACCTCGGCCCAATGTCTGCATGCTGTAGATCTCCTGCCACCAGGGCAACTAAGTAGGCAGGGACCGGGTACTCCATGGAGAACTGGAAAACCCTGTCTTGTTTAGAGTATGCACTTCTTGAGGCACTCATCAACACTGTAACACCCTCTGGTACCTGTAATGCAATAAACATGATCTAAAACCAGAAAACAACACAGAACTGTCACAGATGTTTTGGTGGATCCAAGCAGCCTAAACTTACCCTGACAGTGGCAGAGTAGGTGCTTTTGACGGCTGGTGTGTCAAAACAGGGAAAAAATGACCGGTTGCAGACTGAGTGACCCTGAGTGAAGACCAGCGGACGGGTCTGTCCGCATGTCAGCTCGGCATCCAGCCACCAAATCTGATAAAGGAACCAGGGAACAATAAGGTAAGGAAGTACCTTTGGCAAATGGATTTTCTGGAAAATAGCTCTGAGCATGCAAATTATTCAGTATAGATTTACATAAGGTTCAGGTTGCATGGTTAATAGATAGGCACTAACGCACTGTAATTTCATTTATTTCATGCAGGTGAAACAGTTGTGAGGCCAAACGCCAAGTTAAGTTTTTGCAGAAAACAACCCATATAGAGGTGAGCAGCTAAAATGCTTGTTTTGTGTGTATATTACGCCTCTAACATAGCGAAGTGTAAGCAGTGCAGACCAGTTCTGGACCAGCTCACAGAGCTGTCACTTTGATGTGTTATGTTCTCGTGCATAACAACAAGTTTTTATGCATTGCAAACTCTTATTGGTGTTAAATTTGTTATGAATTCTGCTGATGTCCAGTGTTTGCCGAGGTAATGTTGTATATCTGGCTATGATCGAAAGTGTGATAATGAGCTGTTTTGAAGACTGAGAATGATGTTTTGCTTTGCTGGGTTAAAAATAAAACTTCCATGTCATGTAATAGCTGGCTAATACTGCCAATTATTATTACTGTAATGAATGAAGGTTTTATTTCTGCCATGCAATGCTAAACAATGCTGAAAAATAACAGCAAAAACAAAACAGGTATAAGGTATGTTCAAAATGAGTGCGAGTGGGTAATGACTTCTACAGGAAACAGTGTAAATAGCACTAATAATCAACTTCTATATCTAGCCATCTGTAATTGAAAGCGGTTTCACCTTCCAGTAATTACCTCGTGCACTCATAAACATGACCTGGATAACTCTAGTTATCTACTTATGGGGACATGTCACTACACTGAGGTCATTCTTATCTGTGTAGCTCAGAAGCACCAGTACGCTGTCCCTGCGTGCATCTACTAATAAATGGGGTGATCCCGCAAGCATGTTAACAACCCCGCGTCCCGCAGGACCCCTTTAATGTGGCGTAAAAGCGAACGTGGCATAAAGGACTAGAGCTGCTTATTAACATTAAGGCTCCGCTGCCGGGATATTTTTAGTGCAAATTAACTCTGTACAATAGTCCTGTGCAACATAGTTATTATTAGCGTGTATCAGTGGCAATTCGTCAGCTGTCACCGTGACCTTACCGCAGGGCCGTCTGTGGTAGTGTAGCGGATGGTGATACGGAAAGCCCGGTGCGGCCGGATCACCGCGGCAGGGAGGCTGATGTTCAGAGAGGATCCGTAATCGGTGAACGGTTCGATTCGGTAGGTAAGCGACAAAAACACGTCGGGGGCACCGGACGCGCCGGGCACCTTGCAGTCCACGGAATGAATTATTAACGAAGGATGCGTGTCCAGAATGAGCGACTGGACACCGGGCTGGACAGGCGTGAGCTCTAGAACCTGCCATCCCGTCATCCTCTTGACGGCGAAGTTCAGGTGAAGGTCCAGGTGGAAATGTCGGAGTTTGAAGCTGTGGAAGTTGGACGCCGACGCGACGTCCACCAGGCGACAGTGCGCCAGGCTCCGGCCGCCCTCGCAGGACTTGTTACCGGGCACGGTCAGCACTTTCCGACAGCAACACAGCGTCGGCCGCTGCAGCTCGGCCATCGTAAAGTTTGCCGAAGAAATACACGATAACGTGACGACGGCGTCAAACTTTAAAAGCGGCGATCACGCGCTGGCGGTCTTCGGAGTCGAGCTCGGCGGAAGACGGATGAACAAGCGATCGAGTTTGTTACATTGTTGCTGGAGTTAAAGGGGCGGTCGAGGCTGGACACTCAGCGGAGGAGGAAACCGAATGAGGATAAAACCACCAGGAAGGCAGTAAAAGGCATTAAAACACAAACACAAGTCTACGTAAAATCCATTAGAGCCGTAGACACGACTGACTTCAGCCCTAAGACCTCCATCTAAAGCAGAATATAACGTTATGTGTGGATGTCCCAGTCCGTCCCAAGATCCCTGTGGGAGAGATTGAGATAAGAAAAAAACTACCGGTAGAAGAAGCGCATAGTGAAACCCTGATGAGCTAAGTGACTCCCTTAGAAAACAGGAAGTAAAAACAGGGGAGGAAATCACTTCGAGACGGGAAAGTTTTCGAGCTGCAGGGGGGCGCTGCGGAGCTCTCATCTCACAATCAACCAAAATAACAGGACTGGGTCATATTTGTTATGGATTACAATGTAGTTTATATATAGTGCCCACGTTACTATTGGTAGCAGGCTCATTAATGTAAGATCCGACTGTGGGATTGGAAGCACTGGAATCATGCACCCATATTAAAACTGTGGCGGTTACTAATAATAAATATTTTTGTTCCTGATAAATAGCTACTATTTTTTGCAAATGCATAAAAAATAAACGCAGCCATTTACGTTGCTACATCATTGCAGAAGTAAAAGTAAATTCATTCGAGATTTGGTAGAGACTTATTAAAATATGAATGTTTTTAATGATTGACTTTTAGGGAACATCAGATGTACAACTTAAGGGGGAGTAAAAGAGGGCATAATTAAAATTTTGGGGTGAACAAAATGCTTGTTTTAGACCTCAGTCCTGTAATTGATAATGTCGATGACAACGTACTCGTTAACAGACTGGAAATGTGGGTGTTTAGATGGTTCAAGCCATGTTTAGCAGGCTTTGTGAACATTTACGAATTTAACTGTCATGACACTTGGAGTTCCTCATGTTTCAGTCCTTGAGCCTGGACTATTCAATTTGTATATGCTCCCATAGGAGGCCATAAAGCTGAGATAAACAATATTATCACAGCTGTTCAAGGACACCCAGAGCTACCTTGATCTGTTTCCAAGTGACAGTCTACCTGTGCCAGTGCACAAATCACATTTACAGCTGGATAATTCAAGTTAAATAAACTAAAAACAAAGGAGCAGTAAATATGTTTGGCAATAGAGATAGGCTATAATATCAAAGGTGAATGCATACCTTGAGCCATGAACCTTTGTGTCTTTCTAGAGTATTATTTAAAAAAAATAAACTATAAAAGCACCAACTAAATCAACCTATCACCATCTAAAACAGTACAAATCAAGTCTTTTGTGCACATTCATGAGCAGCAGGGTAGATTACTGCAATATCCCTGGAGGACTATTAGACAGTTCTGACCAAAACCAAAAAACTGAGCTTAATATCAGACATTAGGTCATTATATTGGCTCCATTTCACAATACTTTTAATTGTATTGAATTTCCATAACGGCCTTGTACCAAAATACTTTGCAGATATGCTGTGAGAAGGCATTTAGCTATTATGCCAGCCGCAGCTGAAAGAAGTTTCCATAAGCTGTCCCGAATTTAGCTACTTTTATTATTTCTTATCTATCTTTTCATTATTATTAAAAAAAAAACTTTGAATTGTCAGTGACATGTGGTTAAACTTGTCTACAGATCCCAGAATGAATGATTCATGGACAACTGCTTTTAACAGGACATGTAAAGAATAGTTTACCTTAAGCGAAAATTCTGTCATTTATTCACCATCACTGGAACATAAACCAGCTATCTTGCAAAATGTCTAGTTTGCTCTTTTCATTACAATAAAATCAGCGGCAGCTCTACTGGCAGATCAGTTTTAAGTCCAAACAATCCTGGAAACTTTGATATATAGGTTTGTTTGTCTTTTATTTTGGATGAACTGTTGGCATCACGCTTGAGGGACAGTAGTTACTGAATCACATCATGCATGGTGCCTGAAACTATCATATTAACCCAGGTTTCTCCAGAGGGGCCACTCAATGAATAACCACTGTAATGTTTTATATTGCAGTTGGTTGGCAGATACTCTGTAGGAGAAAGGGCCATCCTGCATGAGTGCATGATACTGTATTGGCTGCTCAGGTCCATTTAAAAGCGTGCTGTTAGTTTCCCTTGTGGTCCTGCTTTCCTTTTGTTTGTGGAATGGACATGGTACTTTCTCCAAAAGTAATTCTATTTGTGATAAGAATGAATAGAATTACTATCATATACTCAAGTATATCACTTTTTCTTTGGGTTTTTGTCACCCTCAGAAATTGTGATGTTCCATAATTGTGCCATCTAAGGTAAACAGAAGTAATTATTATGAGAAATGGCAGAATAACACTGAATCTGTGAAAAGGCATGCGAGTTATAATTTTGCTTGTGAATGACTAAAATGAACGTCTCATCTTCTTCTATAAGCATGTGACTCTGGTATCGTATTTATTACAGTTAATCCTCTCTTAGTAATCCAGAAACAGACACACAAAGGGTAAACCTAAAATAAATTTATTGAGACAGCGGAGAGACAGTACGCTCTCCTACTTTCCTTCCACCCTTTTCACAAGGCAATTAAGAAATCATGCTAAGGCTATAAAAAAAAAAATAAAAAAAAGAGGAAATGACAGATATTTTCAGGGTCTGATGAGGGGGAAATCAGCTTCCCTTCCGTGTAGACCACAAACGAGCATCACAACCTGATTCAGAAAGTCCATTCAGAGCGATCTCTTTTTACCAGAGCTGTGATAGACAACATAACACACACAAAAAACAAAAGGCCCGTTCTAGCACATTTGGCCTGCTAAGATTATGCTCGACGAGCGTCTCTTTTGGGACAAAGTCAAAACAACGTCAGTGACCTCCTACAGAGGTGAATACAAAGTGCAAAAACAAGCCAAAATGAGAAATGCTTTCATACGTAAAAGAGCAAAAAAAACACAAGAGGGAAAAAAAATCAAAAGGAACAGGCAAAAATGTCAACAGTGGAAATAGGCTATAAATATACAAAGGCCTCTTTGCTAAATAAGACTGAATCCTTGGTGTGCTGAACAAGGAGACAGTAAATAAGCAGCACTGTTTCTCTTAAAGAGTCCCACTTACTCAGTGCTTGTACAACATCCTGTAGACAACGTCACCTGTGCCAAAGTTTAGGGTTCAAGTCACAAGACAACATTTACACATGTACTGAAGACTGTCAAGTTGTCAAAAATATTAAACTGTAATGAAAGATGATACATCTGAATGTATGTATATATTACATACTGTACATAGACCAGCAGAATCAATACAAAAGGACTCTGCAACCACCTTGTAAATATATATACTTATATAAACAGAGATATGTACTCTGTAAAACACACCAGTTTGCATGAATTCAACTACATGAAAACTGATTTCCCCACTCGTTACGCAAATACCGTTACAATATCAGTGTTTCCTGACCTAATCATTTAAGCTCAACAAGTAGTACATCTTAGCAGGCATGCCCCTAATGACAGCCCATGAGTTTCATGGAAATACAATACTCTCCCTCCCCAGGTCCCTATAGGTTTGCAGGAGGGAGTAACATTGAAGCAGCAATGACTGGAATATTAATGGAGAATGTTCCCTTCGGTCCTCGGGAGCGAAACCTTGGCTCGGGCATCCTTTAGCCTCTTACAGAGATTTTGTTCTCCACCGCTGCCAGCATCGCACAGAAGCGTGAGTTTTCATTCGCCAAGAGCTTGGACGGCTCGTCAAATTCCACCACCTGGGTCAAAAAAAAAAAAAGAAAAGAAAAAGGCTGTGAGTCGAACCACAGTAAAAAAAAAGGGCTTCTTTCATCAAATATTTTTGAAGGAACCGTGGAGCATTGGATTATGTTCCACCAGAGAAATTACAGGGGGCTTGGGGCGGAAATGCCACCAAAGTGAACATAAATGATCCAAATTCAAGATAAATAGGCAAAAAAATGCTCCTGCATCATCTTTTCTGGTCATTTTTGCAGCATTGAGTATTATAACCAATCAATCACATGCGTTTCTAATTAGCTTATGAATCCACTGGCCAATCAGAGGCATTTAAATGAGTCCCTGCTAAAAGCGCTGGAGTTTTGTTCACTTCTGTATCTGCAGTCTGAAGAATCATAAACAAGGAAGTGCTTGTATTTCGAAGTCAGGGATTAAAAATAACTACAATAACTTATTTTTGTGCTACCAAAATAAATAACCAATCTGAACTCTTTCATTTCTAATGCTTAAAAACCAATAGACAAATTCCTAACACAAAAACGTTTCATTGAATTCTGTTAATCAACGTTTAAGATCATTATTACAAAAAGAGCATTTAACAACAATAATTTGTCATAGTATTAAAGCCCTAGTCTGTAATGAGTTTCTGTTTGATATATTAAATGTAGGCTAACTGTGGTGTAAATAGATATAAAAGCCATGTTAGTGATGTAAAAAAAAAGCCTGGTCTATAGTATATAATTGGTTAAATTTAATAATTTAATGTAAGTAACTGATATTTTAAGAGGTATTAAAAAGCCCCTACAATGATAAAAAAAAAATGCAATGCCCCATAAATCACTTCCAGAGGCAAAATATTGCCCCTTAATGAAAGGTTTATTAGTCATTAGACCGCTACACCATACCTGGCCCTGATTGAGTACCATAATACGGTCACAGTTGAGCACCGTGTGCAATCTATGTGCAATGGTCAGCGTGGTGCAGTCCTGGAACGCATTACGAATGGTCTCCTGAATCAAACAGTCGGTCTCTGTGTCCATAGCTGCTGTGGCCTCGTCCAGAATCAGGATCTAAAAATCATGGGGAAACAAATCGTTTAAATGAGACAGTCTGTTCTACGTTATCAGCAAATCCCAGTGAGCTTTCTCTGAAGTTGGCCTGTTAACTCACCTTGCACTGTCTCAGAAGAACTCGGGCCACACAGAGCAGCTGCCTCTCACCCACGGAGAAATTCTCTCCATTCTCCACCACCTCAGACTCCAGCTTTAAAGGCAGCTGAGACACCTGAACAACAGAGAGGAGATGCGGGACATCAATTACCCAAAGCCGTGGGAAAACTGAAAGAAATGGTGAAGAGCAACAGCAACAAGAAGTCATTGGAGACTAACTCTAAGATTTCATACGTGCCCCTAGGTGTGACCGAGTGGGCCACCTGAAACTACTTCACCTGTAAACATTATACATGGTGTTTTCTTTAGCTTACACATTCTTTCATGTGTGTCCTCTCCAGGGCATCCCAGATTTGCTCCTCTGAATACTGGTTAAATGGATCCAAGTTGGATCTGTTTGAAAAGAATACAAAACAGAAAGCAGATGGATGAAGAAATTTGGGCAGATGAATACAGATCCCAGAATGAATAATTCATGGCCCACTACCTTTAACAGGACATTTAAACAATAGTTTACTTTAAATGAAAATTCTGTCATTTATTTATTGACTTTTTGAAGTGAAGCCTGTGGTTATTAAACTGGATTACTGAACATAGATTGCGAAATGCTTCCTGTTCTGTTCAAAAACATGTTACATTTTCATTTGCTTTTCAAGCTTGCAGGGTAGATCATCCTTCTAGAAAAAGAAAGGACCTGCCCCATGAAGCCCTAATATGATGTGTGAAAAGGTCTTTGGGAATCAGTTGGGATACAGTAAAAGTCAGGAGGAATTCCCGCCTACCTGACAGTACCACTGAAAAGCACTGGCTCCTGTGGAATGATTGACAGTTTGCTGCGCAAATCAGCAAGGCCAATGTTGCAAATGTTGACACCATCAATCTTAATGGAGCCGCCACATGGTTCTACCAGCCGGAAGAGAACTACTCCCAGAGAAGACTTCCCTGAGAACAGATGAGAGGGTTAGAGTTAGGTTTTTTTCTCTTTAATACATTCATCAGTTTTCTATTGAAGCCTGTTTCTGCCACTGAATAAAAGAAGACGTCTAAATTGCGAGATTTCAACTTGCAGTTGCTAGTTATAAAGTCAGAATTGTGACTTTATGGGCCGGTTTCCTGGATAGGATTAGGATTAGGATTAGATTAAGCCAGGACTAGACCTTTACTAATTTAAGACATTTAAGAATTTTTAGATACATGTCTTATCTCAGTGCAAGCTTTTTCCAATTCAGACAGCTCTTAACATTTATTTGAATCTAGGACTAGTCTTAAACCCTGTTCGGGAAACTGCCCCCATATGTCTGAAACTGTGATATAAAGTTAGATTTTTTGTGAGATATAACCTTGCAATGACGAGTTATAAAGACCAGTTTTAAAGGGGAAAAAGACAGATTTTCTCAGAATTGTGACTATATGTCAAAACTTGTTCTGTGGAATGGAATTCTTTGTAGGTATTACCACTTTTATAATAAAAAAAAAGACAAAAATATGAAATATCATAATCGATGAGAAGAGGAGGCTGACCTGAACCTGTTCGTCCCACAATCCCGACCTTCTCTTTTGGTCGAATGGTGCAGGAAACTTTCTTCAGTATCATTGGGAGGTTGTCTCTGTACCTCATCTCCGTTCCATCAAACACAATCTCACCCTCCTGGGGCCAGTCAGATGGAGGAGCCTTGTTTTTCACCCTTGCAGGAGCCTCCAGAGACAGAGACTAAGACAGACATAGGTGACAAAGCAAAGGTTGAACTTCTGAATTCATTGCAAAAGATTTGATTGAAAAGCTTTTAATGCCAAGTTGACAGAGTCAGCCAAAAATGGTACAGCAGTAGTACCGTGATGTAATGATGGATTCTCTCCACTGAGGTGAACCGAGCTTCGGTCTCAGAGGCCAAGCGAACAGTGAACTGGAATAACCCTGTAAGCTGTGAGAGACGATAGTTATACAGTTTCAGTTAAACTAAATGAAATGCAATTAGACAATTTGATATCATATATTTGCTTTATATGATTAATATTTTCCCTATCAGTGAATGTTTAGATATATAAAAAAAATCTATTTTAAGTTCAATAAGCCTAATACAATATGCTTCCTTTATACAATACAATAGCTTTTTTGTGTAAGCAAATGTTAAATGACACTTTGATCTCATTTGAAGGAAATTGATGCACGCTACACTTGTCAGTCAAGTCTAACACTGTTTACACTCTTGTTTTGTTTGATTCCCTGCCTATTTCACCACAGGTTTCTTTTCACATCGTATGATTTGGCTGTAAACCACAGTGCATTTGCGTCATCAACATGGGTACTACAGTAGTTGCACCTGCTTACCAGTGTAACTAGGTAATGACTCAGGAGGAAAAGCTACTAAAAATGGAAAGCATTTTTCTCACTTCACATTTTGGCAGGAGACCAATCAGACAAAGGGCATAACATGCAAAGAACGGCATGTGCACCAGTCTGCTGCAAATGTAAAGTATGTGGAAGTGCATTTGCTTTTCTGTCTGCAGGGCATCAGTCCCGCTTGTGGTTTACTTCTGGAAAATAGGCTGCGTTGCTTTTATTACTACTGTGAACCATATACCAAGCTTCTTTTTTCAAAAAAAAAAAAAAAGATTTTACACCAATATGGCATACACTAAAAAGAGTGAAAAGTTCAGAATTAAAAGGATAATTTACCTTCATGTCATTATAAATTAAGGTATCTTAATTAAAACAGATTTCTGTCCCTCCATTGAAAGTCTAGGTAACCAAAACTTACAAAAAGCATCATATACAAATACATATCTTGTGAAAAGACATGATTTTTTTTACATGATGAACAGATTTAATTTCGATTTATTTACATATAATCATTGATCAACACACATCCATGCACATGTGGTGAAATCAGGAAGCTTGTGTGTATGCGGCTAATTAAAACAAACCTCACTTGTTCTTTGTGATTTCATTATTTAACATGAACGAACCACGAACAATGCAGCATTTATGAATCTTTAAAATAAAATTAGTATCTGTTAACATTGGTTGATGTGTACTGTGAGCTAACATGAGGAATGAACAATTGTGCGTTCTAACATGCTTTAATAATATATATATATTGTAAATAGCAGATTAAATAATGTTAAAAGACGATAGATGACTTTTACATTGCCTTTATAACCTTTTTGGATCTTGTACGTTTTGGTTACCTGTAATTTCACTTGTGGGAGAGTAACCTCTTAGGTTAAATCTTAATTTGTGTTATAAAGATAACCAATGTCTTATGGGCTTGGAATGACACTAGGGTGAGACCTGATGAAAGAATGATCATTTTTGTGTGAACCATCCATTTAAAAGAGAAAAAACAACATGTACACAACTTCCCCTCACCTGGACGGCATAGGAAATGGCCAAGCCTGCATACGCAGGAGCAATCTGGCCATGCATGAGGACGATCATCAAAGCCGTGATGCTAATGAGAGCCACGCTAATCACATCCAGACGCACAGCCAGCCAGCGCATGGCACAGCTGAACAAATAGAAGGGAGCCTGGTTCTGATCCAGCAGCTCCTGATACCTGGAAGAAAACACACAGATAAAGTCCTTCACCAGTGCTCACAGGAACGAAAAACGGCGGAATAATCATCGCAGCGTTTACCTGTGCAGGAACTCGTCCTCTTTCCCGTAAGCATGCACTGTGGTAAGACCCTGAATGCTGGAGGCAATGTGTGACAGGAAAGGTGACTGTGTGATGTTGTCTAGTCGTTTGAGTTCTCGAATGAAGACCCGAGAAACCACGTGTAGCACCGTAAAGAGGAGGACCAGCGGCCCTACAGCCACCAGGAACCACGGGAACACGCTGCCAATCATTCCCAGGCAGAAGAGCACCAAAATCACGTTCTGAATGAACATCTCCACCTGGAACGGCAGACGCGTGTCCACTGAGAGAAGACAGGGAAATATGCGAGACCGTTATAAGAGTGGCGTGATATGTATCAATACATCATTTTATTGAAACATCAAACGACTGCATGTGTGTGATTTTGTACAACAGTTCAAGAAACAAGAAGTTAATATTGTTGAGTTGCATTTTACACACAATTACATTCTGCCTTGATTTATTCAGAAAGAGAGTCATTTGCTTTATTCCTGAATGATTCATTTGAACAAATTGGTTGAGCAGATGACTCAATGGCTAAACATAAAAAATATAATTATTATTATAGTTATAGTTATATACCACTTCTGCTTCTGTGCTACTTCTGTAGTGCAAAAGTGTTTGTTTTTTTACTGGTAACAACCTATAATGTCTTATTATTATTATAAATACATGTTTGTTAATCTCTAATAAGGTTGGAAAAACTGTTTTATAAAACGCAAATAATGTCTCTATGAAATATAAGCTGTGCCAATTGTCCACAAGCGATGTATGCTCATTAAGATACCACTAGATAAACAAATCGCTACAAAACATCATTATCAACAAAATCAATATCCTTTTAAGCCATGATAATGCTACAATCTAACCCTTCCATCGGGTCCTACCTTCATCCATGTCTTTGGAGAATCTGTTCAGGATACGAGCCGTGGGAGTTGTGTCAAAAAATTTCATGGGACTACGAAGAATCTTCTGGAAAAGCTCCTCATGGAGCCTCGAGGAGGCACGCATAGTACCCTTAAAAAAAACCCGGAAGATTACTCGCTGTAACACAGACCTCATTCTCTGACACAGCAAGCCCATCATGTAAAAGTAACTGTATGATGTAAAGTCTCACCTTAACAAACACAATGCCTCTTAGTAGTTTGAGGAGGAGCATGATTCCCATAGACATGGTGTAGACAGCAGCATAGTGTTGCATTAGAGGGTTATCTCGCATACTCTCACTCAATACTGAACTGTTCCCCACATACACAGTAGTGTTCTGTTGAACAAGACATCACAGACACATTGAATTATGCAGTAATTAATGGACATATGTGTGTATTTGTATATATTAGGGGTGAAACAATACAGTTAGCCATTGATGTAAAGAATGGATGAAATATTATTTTAAGAACTGTTGTTGAAAAGTTAATATTTTTGGTCAAAGATTGAGGGCATTATTTAAAAAACAAAAAAGATGGGCACAGATAAATCATTTATTATGAATTCTTATAAATTCCATAAAATAGAACTATACATTTTTTATTTCATGTTGACTTAGACAAAATTACTATTTATGTGTTAATACAGAAATACTGTGATGAATATAATGCAAAGATTAAATCAAACAACACTGGCAGTAATGACCATGCTAAAAAAAAAAAGTATAATTTTGATACTGAAGCGCATTCATTTTGTGGCCAAAAATAAATGTACTTTGCTATTATTTGTCATTTCCAATGTGTGAAGACACACTAACAGTAACCGCTGAAAAACACTGGTGAAGGTCAGAAGTACATCAAATATTTAAGCTCTTGTACTCTGGTCTCACGGAATTGAAGCCTTTCAGCCTTTCCTTTGCTCCAAACGGCTCTTGGTCACTTACCCCGCTGCCCTGTTTGATCCAGTAGCTGAGCCACCAGTTGCTGAAGGCTGTGCTGCCCACATTCAGAACAAAGAGGGCGAGGATAAAGAGGAAGACAGACCACCCTCCTAAAGCCTGGATGTACACTTTGTACACCGCCCAGGGCACTGAGCCTTTCCCTCTCTCTTCCACCTGCATCAGCTGACCTACAACAGAAGACAGACGTGAGATAAACCAGTAGGCAAGGCAAAGTCAAGTGGAGCATAGTAAAATTAACTGTTTAGCTTACCATCACCCTGGTTGGCTGATTTTTCTTTTTTGACAGATCCTGCCTTTTTGTTCTCTAAGGGTTTCTTTAAGGAACTTCCAGAGTTCTTATTCGGAACCTGAGATGACACAAAACCACAAATTCAATTTCATCTGATCATATGCAAGACACAAGCAATGGTGTGCAAAAAAAAACGATGATGCTGTACAAAAAAGAACTGTGTAGACATTCAAAACTTCTGCTTTTGTGTTTCATGCTGGTGTGGAACAACATAAGGAAAACAGTGATGGTGGTGAACTGTCTCTGAACTGTTTCAACATTTTCTGTTTAGAAATAAAACACATAATTCAACCAAGAATAATAGTCTTCTATTCTATTACTAACCCTGTGTTAATCAAAACATGTATGATTTTCCTTCTTAGGAAACTGTAGTTAACCCCCAGTGGTTCTGGACCAAACACAATAATATTTGAGGTTCATCTTAATATGGGGGTGAGAAGAAAATGTTGGGTTCTGACCTCAATGATGGGTGTTTCTCCCAGTTGAAGGTTGTTAAACATGGCGGCATAGTCTCCATTTAGATTCATCAGATCCTCGTGGCTGCCCTGCTCTGTGATGCTGCCATCACGCATGAAGATCACGTCATCACAGTCCACCAGATACTGACACAAAACAGTTTTTTGAGGTTAAATATGATGAGATCAATCATATAGCTCAGAAGTCCCACATGAGACGGTAAGACACTGTGATGCACCTGTAGCTGATGAGTGACGAAGATGACGGTCTTGCCACGCAGATGTTTTCTAATGGCGTTGTTGAAGATGTGATTTCCGACATGAGCATCCAGAGCACTTAAAGGGTCATCAAGAATATAAATGTCTCTGTTGCTGTATAAAGCTCGAGCCAGGCTTATCCGCTGACGCTGGCCGCCGCTCAGGTTAGCACCACGTTCTCCAATCTGAAAGAGAAAAAGCACCATGTGGCTCTGATTATACCTTCATTTTGGTCAGTGTATTATTATTGTACTTGTAGCTCAGGTCTAAGATTTTGCCGTCTGAAACAAATTTCTGGGACTCTTAAGGATTTCTGTCGCTGTATAGCAAAACTGAGTTTGATTGCCCAGAAGCAGACAAGCACACTTCTTCCTTTAGAACAGAAGCCGATGAGTCCATTTTAGCGAATAGGCTCAGTGCAGTTTAGGTGACAAGGTTACTTTCACTCTGAAGAGACAGGCAAGCTAAGAGGCGTTTCGTCAGAGCTGATCAAGGATGGATCATTTCAACGAACTTGATGAACCTGGGACATTTTCTTCTTATTGCTTCTTGTTAATGTACATCAAGTCAACCGTGAGACTGTATTTTTGTGGTCCATGATTATATAGCTTGCAATCGCTTTCCGTGTGCGCCGTTTCTGTTTTAACCTGTGCCATATTGTTCATACATGAAGTGAACAGTTACTGGTATGCTAGTAATGTTTCATTGTTTAAGACTGCACAATGGGCTTACGAGTGTCTGTTGATTTTTGTTACCTCTGTCAGGTCAGAATTAGGGAGGATGGCCAGGTCTAGTCTCAAACAGCAAGCACTCACAATAGCCTGATACCTACAGGAAACAAAAAAATACAGGAGGAAAAGTATTGCATTAAAAACTAAAAATGCTTATTCTTTCTGATAAAATATCAGGGTGTCATTAGAGTTATGGAGGTGGAAGCTATTCAATGACAAAGCACAAGCGCTCAAGGTCACGTGTGCTCATTTCATCTATGTGCAAAGTCACATTCACAATCCGCCTGCAGTCTCAGCCCTTTAGTCTCCTTCACAAAGACTCAAACACATTACTCATTTCACTGATGTAATGCAGCCAAAAAAGGATCATTTTAAAGCATATTTGTTCATAATTTGAGTTTAGAGTCCAGCAGGAGCTTGAAAGAGCTTTCAGGAAGAGTTTGCTCCAGCTGGTAAATGCCTTCGAACTACTCTCGGTCTGTGATGATTAGGTAATAGGTGGATGTGTTCTGGAGAGCTGCTTTATAGTAGAAACTGGAATTATTATTTTAATTGAAAGTGACTCTGACCGTTTTTTCATGTTTAACAGTTGACAGAAGAGATCTATTCCATCTAAATTCTGATTATCGTTCTGAATCCATACACTTTTCCCAGCTACAGTGTTGTTTTTCAAGAAACTTACCCACGTTTAAAGTCTGCATTACTTTACTAGCGCACACTGCTAAATGTGGGCAAAAAGAAAAATGCTGCTTTAAAGCAATCTATTGTTTAAAATGCTATCTAACCAGAATTTATTGCTGAATTGCATATCATATCCACAGGACTTTGATCAGATGCTTTCTTAACTTCTGTTTTCTCACTTCTGCCATTTTTGTAGTGTGCTTATTTTCTCACTGCGAAATAAGTTTGTGTTTCCCTTTTATTTGGTGCTCACCTCTCTTCCTCCATTTCCATGCCAAACAGGATATTGTCACGGAAGGATGCATTGAGAATCCAGGCCTGTTGTGCCACATACGCAAAATTTCCATTAACAGCAACAGTCCCCTCTAAAAGAGTCATCTGGGAGACACACATAACAGGCGTTTAAAATACATTTAATAGATGTTGCATTCAATGTACACAAAGTGCTCTATTTTATGCTTCAAATCAGACAATCACTCACCTGGCCAAGAATGGCAGAGATTAGAGATGTTTTGCCACTTCCCACACTGCCACAGACGCCGACCAACTTCCCCTGAAGGAATGATTATTGGCATGATTATTCTTTGTTATATCTACCATTACCAAATTAGCATTTAAGAGAAGCAAAGACCTTTTGTATGGAGAGATCGATGCAGTGAAGGGTTCTCTGCAGCCGTTGGCTGATGGTGGGCACTTGAAGGGTTTGTTCATCGGGACTTGATGCTATGTCTACAGACACATCATTCAACAGCTGGCCATGTGTCTCCTCTTCCAGCATCCTGTGATGTTTTGGGTCATCATGCTGCCGGCGCTTCTTACGACAGCCTCTCATGCCGAGGCCTACATAGGGTGTACCACGGGGCGAAGGCTGGGCGCTGTGACCGCCCGTCTCCCAAGCCAAACTGGCACCGGTCATCTCGATGGCAACAGAAGGATTCATCGGCAGCTCACGGATCATCTTGACCTCAGCCATCAGTAACAAACTCTGGAGGAAATTTAAAAAACCAAAAAGCAAACATATTTGATGCGATTTCAAGTTTACCTTTCTCTTTGAGTGTTACAATCAAAGACTAATGTCTCAAAACCAGAGATATTGTTTATATAAAGTTATGACTGCTCCACACCCTCCTAAAATGGCTTGTTTAGACACACCCCACCATATCTCTATGTCACAGAGTGGGTTTATTCTTCATAACACCACCCAAATGTTTACACAAAGAAAGAAGGCGGAGCTATTATTCTGGCTGTAGTGTTGCTGCAGGCGCCATGTTCTGGAGACGCTGTGAGTCGTTGTGAAAGTGAAAACTACTTTGTGCTTCTAAAAGAGGACACAACAAGAAATGAGTGTTAAGTTGTGTTTCCAACACTGTCCACAGAGACTACAAAGTGAGGCAATTCTACCTCATCCTACCTCTGACTCACCACCTTTAAGTAAGTTACGCTTTCTAATAAAAGAACCTGCTACTTACTATTCAAACTAGGGATGCTCATTTCGGTTATTTCTCGTAACCGACAACCGACGCACGTTCACCGATTATTACCGGTTAACCGACAACATTATTTTAAATTAGAATTTCATTCAATTAGAAAGGATAAGTGTATGTGACCCGTTAATACTTGTTTTCTGCAGATTCATTGTACGTCCGTAAAAACTAGCAAACAACAGAAGATGAAGATTTACGTGATTATATCTATTTCATATTATATGCCTGCAGCACTTTTGCGACCAGAGAAAAAAATATATAAATAGGCCTATATGCAAAACCTATAGCTATTTTACATAAATAATAAATCAAGAAAACAAAAGAAAAAAGTTAGCAACCGTGACCCAATTAATGTCAAAGATGGTAACGTCCATAAAAGTCACTTCCAATTTTTTAGGCGGAAAACTGACAAGATCTAATAAAACTTTCAGATGACACACAGCTAATTTCTCCACATAAACATAAACAAACACACATAAAAACACCCGGTAGATGCGTGTTTGTGCAGCAGTGCGGCTCTCTTTAGCAGTGCGTGACGAGTCCTGTTCCGTTCACACCGCGCGCGTGTGTGTGTGTGTGTGTGTGTTAGTCCTGAACATTTACAGGTGAGTTCCGTTACAGAACACTGTGTCACTCCCTGTATTAGGACTCAATAACTGGATTCTGCTGCTGGGTGAATGTGGCCAATAAAATGCGATTTTTTTTTTTTGTCAACAATTTTCAATAGACCATGAGAGGGTAAAATACTGAAATAAAAAAAACATTTTACCTTTTGAACCGTATAACTGATTGCATTAATCAGTCCAAATTTATATCGGTCAGTTAGCGGTTAAATGGTTAAAATGAGCATCCCTAATTCAAATGTTTTGAGCAGTAAAGGGTAGTGCTTGTTTTTTTGTCATTTCTCCGATCACGAATGCAGACATGGTGATGCATCACGTTATGTTAAGGGGTCGTAACATTTCCATCAGACGCTGGGGAATTCGGCCAATCACAATGCACCGAATAGCTGGCCAATCAGAGCACACCTCACTTTTTTCGAACAATGAGCTTTGCACAAGTCGACTTGTTTCAGGAGGCGGGGCTTAGAGGACAATCAAATATATACAATGTGTGGAAAATAATGTTTTTCTGCACCTTAAACCATTGCATAACACCAAATACACAAAATAATGGTCTTTGTAGATCCATCATTTGACCCCTTTAACAAACCATTCACTGCTTCAACAAACCACTAATTTGCTGCTTATTAATAGTGAGGGAGTTGTTAAGTTTATAACATGGTCATACAGAACACATGTTTTAATAAACAGCTGTATGTTATTAATATGCTAATAAGAAACTAGCCACAAGTAAGAATAGGGATACTATCAGCCTGCTGTCCACACATGATTAATGAGACTTCACAATTAGTCCAGACTTGATTTCTTTAGTGGAACATGAAAACAGTTATCCTGAAGACCGTGCTGCGGTTCGGTTCTTTGCAATCACTGGCACAATCTAGTACTGAAGCAATAAAAAAGCCAAATGCACAGGAAAGAGCGAGCTGCAAACTCTTGATAATGTTCTCTTCTGTGTTCCACTAAAGAAAGTCACACAAGATTGATTTGACGTGAGTAAATGATGACAGAATGCATTCCAAGTGAACAAACCGATCCTCAAAAGATTGATTGCAGCAGTTCTTCCACATCATTGTTCCTGAAAGACACTATGCTGTCATCCCTGTTATGGTTTGCTTTATACACATTCTTTTACCTTCTCAGTGATTTCTCAGTATCATGCAGGACTGTAAATTGACATCATATGTGAGACTAAAGCTCACAGAGAAACACAAGAAGCAGTAGAGAGATTACTAATATTGACAAAACCAATATTGTCTACATGATGCTCTATTTATAAATTAAGTAATGCATTTTTTTTCTTTGTAACTGCTTAAAAACATTCAAATTTATCATATAGGTTGTTTAATATAACAGCTTACCCCATATAGGTGTCGCTATTGGGGCATGTTGTCACAAAAAGTTAATGTCTTTAATAAATGTAATATTTTGTGTGAAGCACTAATGACATGTAAACCTCAAAAAATTGTTGTTATCATCAAGACTTTATGTCACAGTTTCCCTAAACAGGTATTTTTTTGCTAAATAAAATCAAAATTGAGTAATTTAAACTAAAAACAATCAAAATAATACCTAATAGAAAGCTTCAATATTTTATCTGATTACCTACATGTCATGTGACCGTTAAATAACACACATTTCCAGACAAATGTTCAGTTCAGTGTGACAACTAGTCTCGGTTACAAACTAAAATATTCATAAAGACCAAGGTTCATGTTGATTATGACATGAACATGACATGAGGCAAACATGTGTTTATTTGACTAACATTAAAAAGATCTGTCTCTCACTGCCCATAAAAGCTTCCCAATGCTCATCTTCTGATTAACAATTCTCAATTAACAATTCGGATCACAATTATCTGATAAATAAACACCGACCAGCGCTTCACCTGAACTGACCCGATGGAATAACCCAAAGCTCAATGTAACATTTGTCTTCGTCTCCACCTGTGTAGTAATTATTGGGCAGACGGAGCCATAAAGCATGCTTTGTGTGATACGCTGAATGCGCCGGCTGAAAGTGAAAACATGTCCACCCTCACAACACACAGATCAACTTTCCCCTTCATTAAAGCAGACAAGCACAAGAGACAAAGAGTCTCTGTGTTTTCTAAACAAGCTGAGAAACCATCTCATGTCTTGTCCATCTCAAGTCTTTCAGCCTCACCAAAGCTCGGGAACAAATAGGAATCTGAATAACCATGAATTTTATTTGCAATAATTGTACATGCATTAAGAGCAGAAATGTATCTGTGGCTAAAGATTGTATGCCATCTCCTCCTGAAAAAAGCTTGCCCAAAAATGATGTGCTGAAACTGTCCAAGATGTAGATGAGTTTCTTCACCAGATGTAAAGAAATATAGCATTGCATTACTTGTTTAGCAGTGGATGCTCTGCAGTGAATGGGTGCCGCCAGAATGAGAGTCAAAACAGCTGATAAAACATCACAATAATACACAGTCCATCAGATAATGTCTTGTCAAGCCTAAAAGCAGCATGTTTGCAAAAAACGAATCCATCATTAAGACGTTAATAACTCAAATATGAGTCCATAATACTTTCTTCTATTGTTTCTTACATCAGAATCCACCCACATATTTGTTAAGAGCTGATTTGATCTCTCCTGATTCACACAACACCACTTTTTCACTGGTAGAAGCATTATTATGGATTATGGATGCATATTTAAGTTACAGACATCTTAATAATGGATTTGTTTTTTTACAAACATGACATTAACTGATGGACTGGAGTGGTGTGGATTACTTTACTTCTCTCTTTTTGACGGCACCCATTCACTGCAGAGCATCCATTGCTGAGCAAGTAACCACAGCACAGCACTCGCAGCCCAACAATTCAACATTTCTTCAAATCTGATGAAGAAACAAACTCATCTACAGCTTGAATAATTTCTGGCTCAGCTATTTATCTAAATGCATTAATATCACACATTTCTAAATGAATTTAGATCTGGTGCGGGTGTCTCACCTGCTTGACGTGCAGCAGGACTGACAGAGGTTAAACTAACATTGCTTTTCAACAGACATGATCTAGCTCTCTCTTTCTTTTCAAATATATCATTCTGCTGTCACTTTCTGAGTCCTGTGCAAAAGGGCCAACAGAGCACTGGTTAAACAGACTGTGCTTAAAAAAGCAGTGTGAGGTTACAACCGGAGCCTTCCTTCTCTCTCTAGAGAGATCGTTATCAGCTCCTGAACTCCTCAGCTATGTTTTAGTCATCTCTGGCTCACAAATCAGTGTCTTGGACCCCCACAGCGCTGAAAGACAGGAATGCTGCAGCTCTCCCACGAGGCCTCACCTGGAGCTCCTTATTCTTCCTCTGCAGGCCTGCGTTCATCGCCTCTTCGGCCTCCAGCCGGCTGCTGGTGCTGCTTATCTCCACATCTTTCCTGACAGAAGACAGACGGAGAAAGAGAGCGTGTGAGGACGGGAGTGACAGGGCTAATTTAGCAGGCATGCCCTGTGTTGTTTGCTAGCCGCTTCCAATAAACGTCACCCTTGTCTCAGATTATTAAACGTGCCAGTCAATCCCAGAACACCATCTGAAGATCTCACTGATTGACTGTTTGTGATTTGAATGTTGTTGTTTTAACTAAGGAGCCTTCAAGGCAAGTCAGTTCACTTAGTAACACCCTGATATTGTTGTTTTTATTAGGCATGTAAGTACAGCTCCTACCTACATAAACCTGCTTCTATGGAGCTGGAATATGATAATGGAGAAAATATGAAATGTGAAAATATTTAAATTTATGTTTGCTCTCTGAATGTGCATTCTTATTAGAAACTTTGCTTTAATTTGCAAAACAAATTGCAAAACTTTTGTTTCCCAAGAAATTTTGCATTCGCTCACAAAAAATGGCCTTCACCTAGAAATATTTCAACTTTTGAGAAACAAAACTTTCACGTTCACTCACAAAACATAAACATGATTTGTTTGATCAATCAATTATAAAACTTTTTTTTACCGAGAAACTGCATTTGCTTACAAATGTTATCTAGGAAAAGTATTGTTTACCCAAGATATTGTCTCACATAAACATTTGCAAAAAAACTAATCTAATTAGCAAGTTTCACTATGAATAGGGCTAAAAAAAGATCCTCCGAGAGCGCCTCTGAAAAGAGGGGCGGGGTCAGCGGAGCTCGTGAAGATTTAAAGGGGAAGTACACAGAACAGAGTGATCTCTAAAGAGCAGGGTAAAATGAGCGCTTTTTGAGAAATTTTAAAACAAACTATGTTACAAACTTTCCGTTAAGACCCTAAAGAATCATATTAGCTTGTGGAAAATTGGCTTTGTATGACTCCTTTAAAACTTCACTTTTCATTCCCCTAAAAATGTTGCCTTCACTCACAAATGTTTTTACTGAGAAACTTTGCATTTGCTTAAGTTTTTCATTCTTACGAGAAACTTTTTGTATTACTATAGTTTTTGATGAATTTTGATGTTTTTGTGATTAGATCACAAAACGTTTATGTTTACATTTTATTCAGTGGCAATGGGCTCTTTGCCATGACATCACATCCGGTTTGAGTAACGCGGTATACCTTTTTCCGGTTTGGCAAAATGTTCTTCTCCTGAAGCAACAAAGACAATATAATGAACACTGTTGTGTTACAATGCGCACATCAACAAAACACAACAAAAATTAAGTTAACACAGTCTGAAGCAGAAAGCCTGCACAGCAACTCGTTGCTCTGTCTTTATTTGACACTAATGCCAAACACATATTGAAACGATAAGAAGTTAGGTACATGCATGTATAGACACAACGTTACACATATTCCGCTTAAATAACTAGTAACATGTACAGTATACTAACTTTAACAGTAGAACATTACCACACGCACATTCGGTCACATACCGTCATTGTTTATTAGCGAACCTTT
>JAUCNO010001137.1:1643591-1666185 GCA_032353835.1 Enteromius viviparus | reverse complement strand
CGACCAGCAGAGTTTACACGTCACGTTTTGGTAACGGTATGGCTCGCTTGGAACCTCGACTGAGGTGGTACTAAAAAGAGGACCAGGTACCAGGTACTGTTCCCAGTGGAAAACCCCCCAAAAGTGAGCTGTACTGAACCGTACCGTACCGTATTATGCAGTGGAAAAGCGCCATTATTAAATCACAAATATAAATAAGTCAACACAATTAATCAAAACACTTTAGTGCTATTTTCAAATTGGGAATACAGTGGTTGGCTTTATTTACACACGGGTCGATGTCCGCATCAAAAGAAACTCACAAGTGATTTTATGTCAATAGAAAGCACATTAAACGTAAGCGGAGTGTCTACTTTTAATGTTGAAAATCGGTTTTTGGAGAATAACAAAAATTTGGTTGAAATAATGTTACATCGTCATTCAGTGTAACAATATTTCTTCGGCTTGTTCGAATTCTAAAAGAACAAGGAAGCATAGTACATTTTCTTGTGTTTTATATTAGTAGAATATTTTATTGACAAGTGGGCAAAACTTAGGACGGTCGCAAATTGAAAAAATGTAAAATTAGAACTAATTAGTATTTGGGGCGAAAGTAATTCATCTTTTAATGTGGCATCCATTTTTGTATCCATAAATACGCCTGACAAGATTTTTACACTGAATTACATTTTAGTGGGCAAATATAGTAATCAGGGAAAATGTGTCATATTTATTTTTGGCTCAGAAAAACAACAACAATTTAAAGCAGTATTACACTTATTGTATTTATGGAATTGCTTTTTCGTCTTGGATCCACATATAAATAATTTTCAACATTTCTGTAGACAGAAGGATTTCTTAAACATTCTGCAGAAATAAATGTTTGAGAATTTAAAAAAAGCTGAAGGGTTGAACCTTATTTTATTATTATTATTTGTTTTATTATTCAGTACAACTGTAATTAAAAACAGCAATGTATTTGTCTCCATTTTTATGCTTACAGTGAAAACTAATAATACTTCTACTAATAAAGAGCCCGAAAGAGTCTTTTGTTGTTTTCAGCAGAAGCAACATGAGATAAAATATACATGACAAAATAAATAAATATATTAATATAAAACAAATAAAATACTAAAATAAATAATTACTTAAATATTTACAATTTGACCATTAAACAACAGCAGAGGACATGTCATTATTCTATTGAAATATTCACTTGGAGCGCTTCTAGTAATTCTTTCACATCTAAGGCATTCGGCTGATAAAACGTTTGGGAAACCCTGCGCTTAGCAAACGTCTGGGTCTGATTTTGATCAAGCAAACAGCTCGAAGTGAAGTATTTTACTATGAGGATAAACAAGACACGTCAAAGCTGATACTGATATGAGTGCTGCTAGTCAAAACAAAGATTCCTGGAGCTTGTCAGCAAGGACTAGTAGATTAGTTATCCATCCACTAACAAACACATTAAAGCCTCACCTCCTCCATACACAGCAGGTATGTGTGGTACTTATAGTGTTGTAGAGAGTGATACAGGGAAAACCACTTTGTTTTCTGCTGATCCACTGTGTATTCCTGATAGAGAGGGAAGAAAGACTTCAACTGTATGTCTAATGTGATCTAGAAGCCAGTATGGTATACCTCCTAGTGGTCAACTAGCTGATAACATGATATTTGAGATTAGCTACACTGCTGTTGCCTACCAAAGGAAGTTTGCTGGGAGATTTCGAGGGCTTCATGGTTTTCCTGTTGTAAGCCCTCCCACTTAACCTTACTTTAAAAGCAGGAGTCTCGCAGTCCTTTTTCAGCTCGGTCACCACGGACAGCTCAGGAAAGCAGTCTAATGCATTCTGACGGACAAAACACACAAAATGACACACATCCTGAAAACATAATCACGTTTACAAGCACAGATTTATTTTCATTAGTCAATTTGGATATGCAGTCCAAATTTCAGGGTGGCATAAACTCATCTATATATATTTGTGCATCAAATGTATTTTTAACTAAATGTGTGTGCATGTGAATGTGTACCTAAAAATGCTGATAATATACTCACTCTCAGGCCATCCAAGATGCAGATGAATTTGTTTCTTCATCAGATTTTGGAAACATTTATCATAACATCACTTGCTCACCAATAGTGCTCTGCAGTGAATGGGTGCCGTCAGAATGAGAGTCCAAACAACATCACAATGATTAATCCACACCAGTCCAGTCTATCAATTAACGTCTTGTGAATTAAAAAGCAGTGTGTTTGTAACAGACAAATCCAACTTTAAGGCATTTTAACTTTGAACTGTTGCTTCTGAAGAAAACGCAAGTCTATAATTCATAATAACAGTAGTTCCTCCAGTGACAAAGTCTTTCACATCCAAATCCAGGCCAATGGTTTTAAACTGTTTTTACTAGTAAACAGTGCTTGATGTGTGCGTATTTGAAAATATTATTATAGTTTATTATGGAAAATCTGAAAATATTATGGGTTGAGGACTCATATTTTAGGCAAAAGCAAAAGATCTTGATGGATTTGTTCCTTAGAAACAATTGTTTGCTTCACAAGATGTTAATTGATGGACTGGAGTGGTGTGAATTATGTGCTGTTTTTATCAGCTGACGGCACCCATTCACTGCAGACCATCCATCGGTGAGCAAGTGATGGAATACTTGCAAAACTCACTTCCTGGAAGTAAATTTCTCCTTTAATTCAACCAGAAACAAACAACAAAATATCTAAAAAGATGTGAAGATTATTTAAACTAATCTTAACTATTAGTCAGAGTTTTAAATGTGGTTAATATTGTGAGCTGAAGCAGGACTGTGATATATCGATGGCGCCATGGAAAATGGTGACTCATGACTCACTTTGAAGATCTGACCCATGCGCAGTTTGGGCAGCAGCCTCCGTCTGTTGTCTGTGATCATTCCATCCACCCTCTTCATGTGAGGCAGCAGCAGCTCGTCTACATGCAGGGCCAGATCAAAAGGTCAGCATTACCACGTGCCACTTATTAACACTCCTTTTACAAATCAGACAGTTTGATTCCCGTCTTCTCACCGTTCTCCCGCTCTAGTGCATGCATGACGTCCGCGTCCAGGGCTATGCTGATTAGCAGCTCCACAAAGCTCTTAAAGGTGTCCTTCATTGTTCTGGTGTTCAGGAAACGTGAGGCGAAAGGAACTGGAGGTGTAAACTCTAAGATGGGGATATTAGGACAAAGGATGAGTGTAGACCTACAGGACTGATCCTTATTGAACTCTTATGAGAAATAATGCAACCAGACAAGCGTTATTTATTATTGTTTATATAAATATATATATTAAATTTAAGCTTTTCTGCTTGGAGTTTTTATTTACATTTTTAGTTAATTATTAAGAAATTTTGTTATGTCTGTTTGATTGAATTAGTTTTAGTAAATAATTTAGGTTTATATTTTAATTTTATTTATTTGATTTCCAATTAGTGCTTCAACTACCTTACAAAAAAAGATAAAATAAATAAATAAATAAATATATATATATATATACACACACACACACTTTTATTTTAATTAATGCATTTTTAAATATTTTTTATAATATATAAATTAGCCACTGCAACCTGAAATATTTTAAATAATACTAATTTATAGATGCACAAAGTAGCATTTTCCAATAAAAAAAAAATCTGCAAATGTTATTGCTTTTGATTTAATGCAAGAATTAAATATATGGTTATTTTAGAATAGTATAATATCTATGCATTTTATTAAATCTGTAAGAAACTTGTTGGTACACAAAACTAGTGCTATAACATTAACTATGCATATCATATAAGTTATATTTATTAGACATATTAGATTACACTCTGCCGGCAATTTTGCTGTGTTCTTGTTGCATTTATGCAGCTTTATCCAGCAGATGTCCTTCAAATCAGTCAGTCCCTCAGTGAACTAACTGGACCACTTTTCCCCTTCACTGAAGTACACTGATGCACACAATAAGGTCCCACTTCCTCTGCTGTCACATGTCTCACCATCATCCTCACTCACAGCCTCTGGTGAGGAGTCGGAGGGAGATGTCGTGAACTCTTCTTTCCATTTCTTTCTCTTTTTAGGCGGCGGTTCAGCCTTGGCTTTCGGCTGCTTGGATCTGGGTTTGGATAGAGCTCTCTGTGTGGTTTTCTGCGTGGGAGAGTCCGACACGGTCACTGCAGTGAATCGCTGGGCCAGAAGAGCTTTAGCCTGAGAGCCTCTGGGAACAACAAATAAATAAATGAATGTTATTTATGAGGTATAATATGTAAATTATCAATAGCGTGGTCTACAAGGGAGTCTACTTTCTGATGGAAAGTGAAATACTGAATTTGGTGCTAGCTGATGTGTGGGATCAGTTTGATGTTGAAGATTTCAAACACACTGGCTGGAGACTGATGTTTCATGGAAAAATATTTGGCTGGGTGGGATCGCACAATAGAGGCCTGTGGCTCAGCTTGACATTTTAGTAAAGAATAGCAAAACCTCATTTGTATGTGGTTCAGTTATACACTTATAATGATAGGAGTCTTACCAAAACTTTTATTTCAGCGTGACTTTTTTAGTCATCTTGGTAATGACATTTTATACGCAGCACTAACACGTACAGCTCATAAATGTTTGTCAACATTAACCACATGATCAAAACCCAAAAAATTAATTGAAATTAATACAGTGAAGACACATTTGGCCGTTACCTCATCGAATGCATGGGCTTGCATTGTGGTTTCCTGCTGCAGACGCGAACATACTCCCGCTTGTTGACAGTGTCAAGAAATTTGACATGTACTCTCCTGTACATGGACTTAGCATCACCAAAGTACCCCAAATACTGTAAAAAAGAATAAGACGCTGTCTCTTGTTCATGGCATTTTGAGATTTTCTTTGTAAACACACTATGATGCAACTTTAATTTATGTTTCGTATAGGCACTAACGCTGTTGGTGGCAAAAAACACCCGTTTCCTGTCCCTGAGCTCTGGTACGAACTTCTGCAGCAGGGCTTTCTGAACCTTCCAGATGGCAGGAGGTTCCACCCCTGCCTTCAATGTGATCTACACCCAAAAACACAACACATCAAAGGTTTAAACAGACAAAGGGTTTGATTAAACAAACAGACAGTCTGCCTTATGTCTCATATAATTGACAAGAGATGGGTGAAAACATCAATAACTGCTCAGCCACAAATAATACATCACATAATGTAATTTCCACAATTTAAAGTCAACATGAAACGCCATTCACAATCCGATTTAGCTCCGTATGACCCATTGGTCACACTTTAGTTTGCGGACCAGTTCTACTATTTACTAACTATTACATTCAACATTGGCCTCAATAAATACCTAATTTGCTGCATCTAAAATATAGTTATGCTGAGCAAGGCATTAATATGTGCTAATACATGTATTACTTGAAAGAGACAGGATATTTGGTGGTGAGTAAACTGTGGGGTAATTTTGTCATTTTTGGGTGAATTATTCCTTTAAGGTTTGATTTTTACTTCAACAGGCTCATAATAATCACACCATACCTCCAGCCTTTCAATATCCTCATTCCTAACGACAAACTCGTCACGCTCCCGGTACATGCCCTCCGCTCCACTATCTGACAGCTCGTCGTCCATCAGGCCCTCGATAGCAACTGAGTTCAGTTGAACAGCTAGCATGTCTGGAGGCACATCCTTGAGTAACTCCTCCGTAGACATCTTCTGTACAGCTGGCTGTTGGTCCTGTGGCTTGGCATCAGTAGGCTGTGTGCTGGAGGTCTGAAGTTGCTTTGTATTATTACCTGAAAGTTTATGTTGAAACAGGAGAGCGTGAACTAGGGTTATCATAATATTACCTTTACATACAGTACTTGATGCTTTTCTTCATATTATATTGTAATATTATAATGTTTGTTATGGATTATGAAAGAAAATGTCTACATAAAGGAAGCTTCCATACCTAACTTCTGCTTTTTATCTGAGGGCTCGTCTAAGGATGACAGTGCAGAGGTGATGCTCTTTTGAAGATCTTGGTTTTTCCCCACTGAATCATCTTCATCAGAGGAGAATGACGGCAGTGTTTCCAAGTTCCTCTGGAGCTCTTCATCAAGTCGTTTTGTAGAAATGACACTATGAGGGTCTGGAGATATCAATGGGGTTGAAGGAGCGGGAGGTTTAAAAGGAATAAGTAATGGATTAGGAGGCCTCTTGGAGGCTGAAGGCTTTCTGGTGCGATTGGGTGACCGCATCGGTGGAGATGATAAGTTCTGTCTGGATCCAGATTTGAGAAAGTCCAGGAAGGAGCCCAAGAATCCAGTTTTAACCTCGGGCTGTTTTTCTTCAACCTCTCTTAACTTCTGACGCATTCTCTCCTGTTGTTGGTAGCTTTCATTTGAGACCTCTGGGGTGGAAGCTGAACTTGCCTCACTGACACGTGAATTCTGACGCTTAACTTGTGTGCTTTTCTTCTGAGTTTTGGGTTGACCATTTTCATCTTCGACAGATTGCTTCGAAGAACCCTTTGACCTGGGTCGTTTTTTTGGATGTTCACTAGGACTATAATCAGTTTTAAGGCCTTTCAATCCCTTCGGCTGGCTTATATTATTTGATACGTTTTCAGTATTCGAATGTCCCGATTGCTCCTGACCTGACAACTGAAAGTCAGAGGAGGTCGCATTACTAAAAACAAGTCCATTAGCATTCAATACAGAGCAATGGCTAGAGTTTACAAAATGTTCCTTGGATAACACATTGTTTTTCACACGAGTGTTTACTACCTTGTCAGATATTTCTTGTGCAGAGTTGTTTCTTATCTCAGGTTGGTTATTAGAGTTTGAGAGCGTAAACACTTGATGTCTGTCCGTTTCGTCTTTGGAGTATGTCGTCTGAGCACCAATTATTGTCATGGCTTGCGAGTTAGTGATTATCATATGCTGAGATGGGAAACTATCAAGTCTGTTCTCAGCTGACTGAAAATTGCACTTGGAGTCTACAGGGTTGGTCACTGATGACATGTCGGCACTAGATGTCGTGGATTTGACAAAGTCCTGTGGTGTGACGCCACAGGCGGCTGCGGTAGCAGCAAGGATGTCATCGACATTTGAGAGGATGTTCCTATCATCTGCCAACAGCATGGAGTCAGGAAAGCATACAGAACTGAGAGCAAAGTTCTGCTTTGCATCATGAGGATTTGACTGGCTGAAGTTGTCTTTTTGCGTTGGGTCCAGTTTGGTGGAGTCTGTTGAGTTGGGCACTTGGTGAGAGACAATTTGCTGATTGTGACGGCCATTAACGGTCAGATTAACAGTGTCGCTGTTCATTTGGAGGTACTGGACTGGTACGGACTGCATGTACATAGTCTGCTTGGGCTGATTCTGGCCTGAGGTGAGTACAGGCTGTTGCAGAACAATCATGTGAGCGGGATCAAGGAGAACCTGTGCACTGGGAACCCGGATGAACTGTGTTTGGTCCTCAGACAGGTGTCTGGGATCTGTCGGTTGAACTCTAATAATCTGACCCTGAATGTTCTGCTGCTGAGAGCTTGAGCCTTTCAAAAGCAGAGTATGCTGTTTCAGCTGGTCGGCACTCAAGGGTGCATGGATGGAGTGCATCAACAAAGGGTTACTCTTGGGGTCGGAGGGAGTATTGGCACTGGTAGCGAGCTCCTTTGAGCTTTCCAAATGTGTAAGGATCTGCTCATCGGTTCGGGAGTTACTGCGAATTACACTTTGGGTGTTGTGCCTGTCTTCCATTTTTGGAACCACATAGACATCATTTTTTGTGCTGTTCTGTGCTTCGACTCCATTGGCTGAAAGAGTTTGAGAAGAGGAACCCATAGAGCCTTTCTGTAATGCCTGCACATCCTCAAGAGGAAGCTCTTCAGAGCCTTCTTTTGAGGAAAGAAACATTCGTTCATCTTGTTGATGTGGTTTTAACTCAACCGAGGACTGGTTGTTTGGTAAGGCTTGGGTGTGAGCGACAGAGGAGGTTGATGACTGCACAGATGACAAGTACTTTTGCTGTAAAAGTGCACTGTCTGTCTTGTTACCAGTAGACTGCATTAAGATATAGTCCTGTACTGGGTTGGAGGATAATACATTTCTGGCACGACTGGGTGAGAAGGAAGGGATGGGGGTTAGGGATTGACTTGACACATAGTTCTGTGAAGGTATGTTAGCAGATGCCAGCCCCTGGGTATAGAAACTAATGGTTGGCAGGCCCTGAGTGTGGCTGGAAGAATAGCTTTGAGAAGGACTTCCCATGCAAAGAGTTTGCACCTGTGTCTCATACCCTTCCCTGTTTCCATCAGGCTGCTGACTCGAGGAATAAATCAGAGACTGGCTTACAGATGTCTCAGCTTCAGACTGACTAGCAAAAGATGGGAGAGTCTTGTAAATGGAAGGAAGCTTCTCAGGCAAGGTAGGAGAGAAGGCTTGTGCTTGGCTGAGGTTGCTCGACAGGCTTTGAGATGTGATATAAGTGTGCGAGGCAAGCTGTGTGGATGTGTATGGTTGCGACTGGCTAGCGATCACTGAGCTTTGTTTCTGGGCTGGGGAGGAGTAGCTCTGCGGCTGCATGCCTGGAGAGCTTGCCTGGGCTTGAGTGTCTGTGTTCTCACTGGGATGTTGAGCTATTTTGGAAGAACCATCTTTAACCTTTACTCCAGATGAGCTGGAAAACCCAGGAGAGGGGGCAGAAGAAACGTAGGCCTGAGTTTGCTGCAGCGTTGCCTGAGAAGCTGTCTTCTGTTGTGTGGTGCCGTTTAGAGGCGAAGGGTCGCCTGCAGGACTACAGGGTAAGGGTGTGTGCGGGGAAGGGTCCTGTTGATATGAAACGTCACTCTCGTTGTGCAGGTAACCCTGTAAGGAGTGCTGAGCACCGCTAGCCAGCTGCTCCTGAACTGGCTGGGTGTTAGAAGGCCGCTGGTGGTGCTTGATCACACTACATTCACGCTGAAGTGCTCGTTCAATGGAGCCTGAGAAAACCGGGCCACCGTAAGGCTGAGGGGCTTGCTGGGAGCTGCCCAAGGATGCAGACAGCAGGCTGAACTGAGGCTGTAGGAGGTGTGGGGCTGACTCCTGTGCTGAGCGATATGTGGAGGACTGGGGTGGCAAGCCAGCCCCTAGAGACGTACCACCGAAAGCAAGTGCAGTTGGCACAGTGTACTGGGAGGATTTGAGCTGCAGCAGAGGGTCGTTTGGGGATAGCAGACCATTCGAAGAGCTGAAAGTGCTGTCCTGAACAGCAGGTGCTGATGTAGTGGTGAAACTTCTGGTAGGAAAGGCACTAGGGTGCTGGTAGGATGAGAGGGCAGAAGGCGTCGGGAACGTTCCTGAACGATGCAGGGCTCCGGTGAGATAAAGTTCTGTTGAAGAGTTTGCACCTACAGAAGAAAAAATGAAAGTTAGACGTATTGCAAGTGCCATTTAAATAGCGCATCATCTCTAAACCAGTTTCCTTTTGCATCAATGTGGCACTTTCTGTTGCCACAACAATTAAGGAATCAAATCCTTCCTTGATCTTTTCCTCATGCTATTTAAACCGTAACTTTCTTTAATCCAAGCAGAACATCTTTTGAAATGCCCATTAACAGTGAAATGACAAGGAGAATGCAGAATTGATGCTATTACTGTTGTACAACACAAGATCTAATACCAAGAGTAAGAGGACATAAGGAACTGGATTCTTTCAGTCTGACTAAAACAGTTTCAGCTGTCCATTTCAGTCAGAATAGTTTTGTGAACTTGTCACATTGTAATATAAACTTTGCCATAAAGCTGTTATTGAGGGATGAAACCCAATGGACACAAAAACAAAATTGCATGTCTTAATGCAGCAATGCACTAATTCATTTCACATGCTAAGAGGGAGTTTATAAAAGAGCATTAAAGGCTAGCAGCCTTTTTTATTTTAAGGGAGGGTGGAAAAAGTTACTCATATACTAAATGATGCCATATTAATGCATGGAATGCAGGGGAAACTATCTACTTCATGACCCTTGTCACTGGAAACTGAGAAACTCAGTCCAATTATCACTGATAAGAGTGCAGCAAAAACCTCAGTGGTTTCTCCAAATCAGAGACCTGTTGTATATTTACCAGTTTGCCAGGATGGGCTTCTAAATGAAGGGAGAAGAGTAGAGCCAGCAGGTCCAGCCTGAAGGCTTCTAGACTCAATAGCGGAGAGGAAGTTCATGACCGATGATTCAGTAGTGTTGCTACTGGCTGTGCTGTGCTGATTCGAGTCAAACACGTCTAAGAGAAAGATAACAAAGACAACAGGCTTTCAATCACTTTAAGCAGTAGCTAGCCTATATCTCATCACAGCCTGAACCTGTTGCTCACCTGTGGGATGGTGGGTGGTGGTAAACGTAGGCTGATGAGTAGAGGCAAAGGTCTGCCGTTGGAGGATCTCAGAGTCCAACTGTGTAGAACCATAACTAGAACTAGAAAGCAAAAAGGCAACCTATTTTATTTGTACATTTAAAAAACCTGAACTCACGGAAAGATCTTTAATCTTCAATTAGGAGAGGCACATTTATATACAGTCTCTCTGCATGTACCATATTCAAGAGGTGTATACTGTACACTTTAGGCGTAACTCTAAACCATTTAGTATAACAAAACAAGCTATTTCAGACATAACAGCAGATATTACACAAGTTCTGTGTGATGCAGAGTAGTTTGGTGTATGTGATAAGCTAGTAAAAGTTGCGTAGATTTATTATATGTGCTGATTTATACACGTTTTCTGTCATAACATACAAATATTTTAAATGTAATATGTATACTTTACAGCTAACGAGACAAAAATGAACCAAAGACAATAGACAGATGTCAGAGAAAACATATGGAAACTATTTAAGCTGGTGTGTCTGCTACGCTTTTAGCAATGCCTAAATAGAGGAAAGTCCGAACTATATATTTTGCCAAATAAACATCTCCATAAGCAAATGTCACAGCTGGGGGCATTCATTTGGGGTTTGTTTCCTGGCTGTCTTGATGGTTTCAGTGTGGATCTGTACAGACATCACAAAGCTAACAGACTGAATATTCA
Source organism: Enteromius viviparus (assembly GCA_032353835.1). Lineage (NCBI taxonomy): Eukaryota > Metazoa > Chordata > Actinopteri > Cypriniformes > Cyprinidae > Enteromius > Enteromius viviparus. Next base: position 1,655,149 of record JAUCNO010001137.1, on the reverse strand, counting down.
TCAGCTAGTTCTAGTCTGTTGGAATCAGTGTTGGGTAAGTTATGCTACAAAAGTAAATAATTACTAGTTGCTAATTATAACTGTACAAATTACTCTCTCCAAAAAGCTTATTTAATTACGTAACACTTGCCAAACTCGATATCAGCCTCGACAAGTTAATAATACTAGGATAGACATAAAATGATTTTTTAAATTTCTTTAAGTAACTACATAAATAAAATAAAGTAACTGGTCACACACTAGATTACGGTTCTCTTGCCTCTTGTCTTAAAGGTGCTCTATGCGATGTTGCAGGATTTTAGCTCAATTTCATTTTTATCTCAAACCGTATGCATAACAAAGCAAATAACAAACTTTGGCCAACCAATCGGCAAAATGATGTGGGGATAATGCATGCGTTAAACCCCACCTCTTCTTGCCGATTGGTTGGCCGAAGTTTGTTTTTGTTGTGATGAACATCCTGTGCCCCTAGTGTTTGTTTTGGTATTGCAGCCTCTGTGTTGTCTTTCCAGACCGGGTTTTCCCCAGAGTATTCAGAGACGATGAAGGGGTTATGCATACGGTTTGAGATAAAAATGAAATTGAGCTAAAATCCTGCAACACTGCATAGAGCACCTTTAACTTAAAGAACTGGGTAGGACTAAGGATTTAGAATAAGGTCTTGCCGAATAAGATGTGGTTTTTAAGTAATATCCCAGTCAAATTCATGCTAATAACTAGTTAATAGTGAGAATTGGACACTAAATGTTACCAATATCCTTATTACCTCACCAAAGTGTTTAAAGTGAGAAGGGTACATTAAAACACGATTTATATTTTGATGTTAAATCTACTATTGAGAGTTTTCACGTGACGTCACACCCTTATAGGAACGCCCTGGAGGGCAAAAACAAAGCTCTGCTCCACTGACCACCAGTTATGTTTACACTGTTTGCATTAATGTAGTAAAACGCAGATATTAAAACTTGAAATTCACCTTTTTGATAATGTATATTTTGTACAGGCAAGCCAGAAGATAATAGGTGCACAACTATGCATCATTAACAGAGATTACTGATACTTTAATACTATTGCATCATTTATTTATTTTTGGTTATGTTGCACTGTTTAATGACTGCAGCATTGCCGCAGGTGACTATCATAGACTGAAAATAGCCAAAACTTGTATCTTGTTCTTGTTCACATACCTTTGTTTTATTCTTTTGAGATGTCATCTAATTTGCGGCTGTGAAACAGATGGAAAACTGACAGGCTCGTGCTGCAGCTCTATGGATGTTTTGCCCTCCAGGTCTTTGAGCCAGTCACGTGACTGAAAGCTATGAATTGTACTGTGTATAAATGTTCATTCTATGCATAGAATTAAGTTCAATTACAAAAGTTGCCTAAAATGCAACTACTAAACTGACTCGAAGGCCCACTACGAATGCTTACAACCAAACGGGAACTTAAATGCATGTACATCTAGCCTATATTCTTAAAGTACACTACAACTTATCATTCCTGATCGCTATTAAGGTAATTTAGAGCCTAAATTAGATTTCTGCAATTTGCTGACACCAATCAAATTTCAACCAAACCATTCGAAAACCATAAGCTAAAAGAACTCGGATTTTTGCAACTGAGTGAACAGAACTACTCGTGCAATTATTTGCATGTTAGTACAGTGCAATAAATGAACCGTCTCTTCTTCTGACTGGCTAAACACCTGGTGCTTATTTCTGACAAGATAACACACAATACAAGCAGGATTATATAACATAACGAGCTGCATTGTAAATGCACACTTAATGCATTATAACACAGCTAATAAGTGCTCATTATTATAATCACAGTTATAATACACTACATGTTTATCTTTTAATAGTTTCGTGGGCTGATGTGTCATGTCATGTGTTATGACGTATTTAAAAGATTTAGGCATGAGAAATGCAGAACATCACAATATGCATTATTAGGAATTATATATGGCTCTATGCAGCACACATTTCATGGGAATTTCCAAAAATAAAAATCGCTAAACTACCTAATTGGGTCAGTTATAATGTGTCTCCCAGAAGTTTCTCACCTGACCATGTTTTGAACTTAAATGCAATCTTAATATGCTATGCTGCATAAATAAGTGCACATCTGACATAGATGCCTGTTAAAGTAAGGCAATTAATGCATATAAACATGATGCACTAGTGCCACACGTGTGTAAGGTTAAGGAAAATCAGTGACGGAAAGAACTAAATAAGACACTTTGTGTAAAGTTGCAGACACGTGGCCCTTCTGCAACACTGATCGATCAATTGTTTACAAACCTCCTCATCGCTGCAAACACCCTGTGACTGCTGTACAAGATCATATATGAGAGAGCAAACTGACACAGTCCTTATCCTGCGCTTTCGGATGATTCATAGGCAAAACATACACCAAAATGAATAATTACGCATAAGTGTTTAAGTGCAGTTCGGGTTTAAAGGTGATCAGTGATTATGAGCAAATGTACAAACATCATCGCGGTGTGTAACTACGCAGTTACAAACGCGTTAACTCCATTAAAACTAGCTTTATGTGCGTCTTGACACGTTTACGTGTGTGTATCGCTAGGCCTTCCATCACCGGAGTTTTCGTCGGGAGGCGACCCGCCCCTCGTACCTGGGTTTGTAGGCCCAGGCCGCGCTCTGAGCCGCCGCGCTGACCGGCTCTGTGAAGCTGGGGCTCGGGTAATTCCTCTCCATCATCCGCCTTGGATCGGGAATGACGCGCGTCCCCCGATGCAGCTACACATTCATCCGAGCGTGAGAAAATCACATATTCCTCAAACGTTGCGTGTCCTGCGGTGATCCGAGCGCTGGTCCCGGGGGTCTGACGGGTGATTTGTGCTGTGGATTAAGCGCAGGGTGAGAATCGCTGCTCGTGGCCCCCAAACACAATCACAGAGACACAGACGCGCTGCTGCCTCAAGTCCCCATATTGGCGTTTTCTCCCTAACATTCACTTCCGACAAACTTTAGATGAGTTTTTTTTTTTTTGCTTTTCTCTCCCCCCCCCTATCTCCCTCTTCACGCAAACATGCACGCGCGCAGATGCCTCCTACTTTTCAATTTGTTCTACAACAGGTTAACATATGCTCCAAATATCAAGTTTACTATTGTTCTGAGGAGAGTTAGAGAACTGCACGAACTGCAAGAACATATCATAATGGCATTGTATTAGCTAGTAAAATATGATTTTTGGGTCTCAGAACTATTTCTTATATATCTACCATGGAGTGCATAAAACAGGGTGTAAGAGGTAGGATATAAACAAAAATATGACTTTTTGGTATGTTTTTGAAGACATGGTTTGATGTGGTCCACAATTTTTGTTTTACTATTGAAGTGGAATAGCCACAGACAACCACAACGCATCACAATTTTTTTACTGTATCTGGCTATATTGGTTTGTATACTGGATTACACTTGTGCTATATTTCCTGTAAATCAAATGTTTGAAATTCTGTGTAATCGTTATTTATATTTTTATGTGTGTCTAAATATACTGAAGAATGAACACTAGCGTTCCAATTCATTACGATTGCTTGAAAAAGCTCTCTTATACTCAGCAAGGCTGCATTTACTTTATTAAAAAACACTAATTATTACAATTTAAAATAACTTGTCTGAATGTACTGTACAATGTAATTTCTTTCTCTGCTTGCAGAGCTGCATTTTTAGCAAATTTACTGTATTTCACATATTTAGTGTCATGACATTTCAGGAATCATTCTAATATGCTAATTTTCCTCTTAAGAAACATTATTACTATTATCAATGTACGTTTTACAGCTTAATATGTTTGTGAACACTGTGAAATGCTATCATTCAAAGGTTTGGAGTAATATTGATTTAAAAAAAGAAAGACAATAATCCTTTTATATAGTAAGCATGGTTACATGATCAAAACTGACAGTAAAGATGGTTATAATATTTTAATACCTTTATTATTGTAATGAAATGCATCACAGCTTCCACAAAAATATCAGGCAGCAAGACAGCAGCTTCTTTTTAAAAACTTCCTAATTATTAAATGTTTTCACCACTAGTGTAAGAAAAACTATACATGTTTGGGATTTTAAGTAGGCCTTATACAAACCTAAGTTACTCAACACTTTCATAATCAACACACATTAACCTAACATTTGCAAACAATATCTAGCCCTCCATAGCCCTTGACATTTTATTATCATTGTACCAAAAGTTATTTGGCGTATTAGCTTTAGTGATTACTGTGCCAAGCATTTTCATCTTCCAACAAAATGTAACACACTAATATACACAAATATTCAAACGAAGAAGAAAGTTTATTATAAAGTCTATTAATGTCCCTATGATGATAAAATCATTTAAAAAGCATCAAAGGGATACTTCGGCGTCTACACACCTGTACAGTATCAACCTATTGGCGATAAGCCCTTTAAAGCTGGATGTTCACAAATCCCTAAATAAGATGAAAGCAACAGAATTAGTGTATCTATATGCACAAGGCTTAATGCAAACAACACAGACTGACAGAAGTGCCATGACGTTAGAGGAGGTAATCTTGTTTTTGGTGTGCCGATCACAGAATATGTTCTCACAAATATACACCAAATACTGATCCAGAAAATACATCAATTTTAAGTCACACAAGATCGTTAAAATGGACTATAGCATACTGAAACAGGATAAAATGATTTGTCCTTCATAAAAGCCCACCATATTAAATAAAACAGTATAATCTGTCTCTTGGTTAACAATTAATAATATAAAACTGGTTTTCAGTGGTTATAGTTATAAATACACACTGTTACAAAGAATTATTATAAGAATAAAAATGGTGATTGGGTTTAAGCTCCAACTATCTACACTATCCAGAAATGTTCAGTGATCTTAATCATTGCTGCAATGCAGCTTTATATTAGTGGTTTATTCCATGGTATTGCATCCAGATGCCTTTGGTTTAACACATTTTCAGTTCATAGTCACGAAAAATTGGTTTAGTCCATCCTGATTCAGTTTGGAAAATGATGATATGGTTATCGTCGGATGGTGCCTGGCCTGGAACTGCGGACAGATATTAGATGTGTGGAATTAGATGTGTGACCACTTTAACATGGTTAATTATCCTATAAAAAAAAACTAAATTGCAACTTACATTAATGCTCATGTTGAATATATTTTAAAACAGGCAGCAACGTTCAACAATTTGCTAGATTTGAATCTTTTTCAGGCCACCCAAGATGCAGTCGAGTTAGTTTATCCATTAGAATTGGAGAAGTGTAGCATCCCATCAGTTGCTCACTCATGCAGTGAGTGGGTGCCGTCAGACAGAAAGTCCAAACAGCGGATAAAAACATCCACACACTCAAGTCCATCAGTTAGTTACCATCTTAAGATGTTTCAAACTAGCTTTCTCTAATCAGAAAGTGTCTCTTATGAATAAAAGAGAAATATCTACAGATCAAGCACCATTTACAGGCAAAACAGCTTGAAACAAATATGCTCTGGATGAACTTTCTCCACTAGAGGAATAGAGTATAGATTTCTATTTTGATCAGAAGTAAAAGTTTGAAATTAAGATGCTTTAATGATGGATTTGTTTGTCACAAAAACACATCTGTTTACTTCACAAGACGTTAATTGATAGCTGGAGCGGCGTGGATTATCGTGATGCTGGCACCCATTCACTACTGATCCATTCGTTAGCAAGTGATGTAATACTACAGTTACAGATAAAGAAACTAATTCATCTGCATCTTGGATAACCTGAGGATGGGTAAAGACAACTCCTTTCAAAGTGATTACAACACTACTCTTGAGCGTTTTGAACTCTGCATGTTTTGACAATTAACATACCTTAAATTGATATGATTATTATTATTATTTTGAATAAACATTAAATGGGTGGTAATAAGCAACTAAATGACATAATAAATGTGTGATAAAATGAATTAAAGTTTACATTAGTGCACAGATCAAATGAAAAGGAGTGTTGGTACCCAGGATATGGCGGAGGTGGCGCATCATGTGGTCCAGTAATGGCGATGGCCTGTTCATAAGAAGGTAAACCATGAGCATCTGGGCTGGCATCGGAGCCTGTGTGAGGAATAGGATGCAGAGAGACCTCCTCCAGTCTCCGAATGATCACAGAGGCATTGCTTCGATTGGATCGGCGTCTGATGGAACTACATTTAAAAGGCAAAACGGTGCAATCAGTCTCTGTAGTAAATGACAAACTCTTCTGATAATTCTCAACACATGCTGCACACTCGTTATTGAAAAGAGCCTTACCCTCGGAAGCCATGGTCTTTATTCCTCCCCTGGCAGAAGTACCAGATAAGGAGGCCAACTATTACAATAAAGACTCCAGCGGAGATGATGCCCACCAGCAATGCTGTGACATCAACTTTTGATGGGGACTGACCCTTATCTAGGAATACAGGCGGACATGGTTACCAAAAATCTAATAATAAATGTAAAATTGTTATTTGTTTATGTGTGACAGAGCTTTGTGCATGGATTCTTAGAAATAATATAAGTTAGTACATGCACTACTGCTCAAAAGTTTGAAATATTTTACATTTGTCATGTTTCTTTTATGCATTTGTTGGTTTATAACAATACAATAACAGTAATATTTTGAAACGTTATTCTAGTTTAGAACTGTATACTATAATTGTAATTTATTCAAGCATAATTTAAGTCAAAGCTAAATTTTCTGCAGTCCTTCAGAAATCATTCTCATATGCTAATGTCAACTGTTTTTAAAATTATAATTCAAAAACAGTTTTCCCTCTTTAATATTTTAAGATTGTGATACAATTTTGATGAAGTACAATAGTAGTAAAGTACAGCATAATTGTTTTGTAACATTATTAATGTTTCTAAATTATAATCAATTATATATCAATTTAAATTTTCTTAAAAAAAAAAAAAAAAAAAAAAAATAGTTATCAAGTTGTCCACAAAAATATTACGCAAATCAGCATTTTAGAATATATTCTGAAGGGTCATGTGACACTGAAGACTGTAGAAATTATGCTAAAATTTAGCTTTGCATCACATTAGTAAGTTACATTTAAACCATATATAGTCATTTTAAACTGTAATAATATTTCACAATACAACTGTATTTTTGATTAAATTGAAGTAATCTTAATTCTAAGCATATTACTGTTAGCGTACATGTAAAAGACTTCACAAACAGAAATACACAAGCAAAAAATAAAAATAAAAAAAATAACACAATGAAAAAGAGGTTTAAAAAGAAGTGGAACTGCAGTGACCTGGGGATACTCAATGCTAAAAACTCTGGATGAACAGGTTTCTTTCATTTGACTGAGAAGATGGAAAGATTTCAGTGTGTTTTTTCCTTGCCGTTTCTGTTAAGGGTAAATCATTTAAGTGTATGCATGATAAAAACTCACCCTCTGTATACGTCCTCCAAAAGTTATTCTGTCAAAGCAAAAGGCCAATTAAATTAATGTCCAGCATGAAATTAACAAATGGGTGTTTGTTAATGCAGGTGTATTAAGCACTGATAATCAGATGTTGGGAGTGCAGGGAGTGTGTCGCTCCAAACACACTTTTTAATAATCATCCTCATTTATACTGCCTAAAAATGAGTTTTATCTGCCCAAATCCAACCCATGGGCAAGTACATGACAATGTGCTTTTACTAGGAGTGGTTGTCACAGCCTGTGTAATGAATAAAATTCATTAGTCAAGAATAATAACGGGATTACTCAACTGTATTAGGGATATCCTCAAAGACTTCTCGGGCCTCCTCATAATTGCATATCTCCTCGTAACACTCCCGTTCTAGATTACCTGGGGTGAAGACCTCGAAGTCGAAGCGGTTGAACAACAGGTGGCGTCCTAAAAATGTGTTAGCCTCCTGGTCCACAACAAACACTACAAGGCACCAAAAAAAGGTAAAATGTGAAAGAAAATACAGTTTTACCCCAATAATTAAAAGTAATGTTATTGAAATATTGAGACTGAGATCAAGACCGGCTTTGATAGAAATACATCTACACATAATACAAATACTATTAACTGATAAATATATTATAGAAATATATAATACAAGTAATGGAAATCACTGCCCTTATAATAAGTCTCATAAACATACACAGAGTATGTGCTTTCATTATTGTGTCTAAAAACAACATGTAAATGTTTAGAAGTATTGCTCACCTTTGCTGTCTTGATCTGCTGCTGGTGTTTGGGTTTTTCTCACACACGCACAGTGTCCACATAAAGTGAAATGACACAGCAGGAGGACAAATATGAGCATTTCTAGTCACCTGCGGGAGAAAAGGACAGAAAAGGACAAAACCGGGCAACTCAACGAGCTGAATTCCTCAAACACACACCCACGTTGTGTTATTTCAGGAAAAAGCGAAACGATCCATTAATATCAGTTACAGTTGTTTCAGCAGTTATTTCCAGTGTTAGTTTTAACTTGAATGAACCAAATCGGACTTTGATAAGAAAAAGGCCTCGGATTCGGGTCGAAATCGAAAGAATGAGAAGGAAGCTAACGCTTTCGAATTACTTACCTTTCAATGCTAGTTTATATTTCCAGAGATTAGCGTTCAACTTTAATTAATTTCCAGAGAGCACCTGAAGACATTCATGGTTCGGACGAATTGCCGATGTGTTGTGTTCCAGGAAATGACAGTTTCTGTTTACAACACAAAAAAAACTGTTGAATTGGGAAACACCTGCTCAGACCTGAATAATCAATTCGTCTTACCTAGAGTGAGAGCAGGACGAGAACAAATGCCGATTTCAGCGAAACCTACTACGGAGAGGGATGAGCTCATAAATATTCATTACGTCACATGACGTTTGCGTAGAACGCCTACCTGGTTCGCCCGAAGTCAGATGTTGTTCTAACTTTTTTTTTCTTTTTATTATTATTATTTTGTATTTTTTGTATTTGTATTTTTTTGTATTTTGTATTTTTTTTATTGATTGACAATGTTCATAAAAAGGAGCCAATTCTAAAGCTTTTTAAATGTATGTAACGTCGACGTCACTGTTTTCTCTAATAAAAACATGTCAAATATTTAGTCATTTTGGTTTGCCATAGTAGGATTCTTAATTCCCTCCCACGCGAAGCTGCATGCTTGCTTTCAGATAGGCTTTGCTATTATAAACGGGATAAATTAGGTTTTTACATTTTACACTCGAGATGTTTGTAAGTTTTTGAAATGCTGAGGACAATTTTAACTTTAGTAAATATGTTTTGTCATATTTAGACATTTAGACATTATTATATTTGATAAAAACAATAGACAAGGATCTTAGATACATTAACCTTTTAGTTTGTTTACCAACTTTTATATTTTTAAGGAACAATAAAATTATATAAGAGAATTCTATATAAAAAATAAATAAGAAATTATATATACGAATATATATATATAAGAAATTCTGAAAAATATATAACTTTTGAAAAGTTGCTTTTCTGTTTACATTTTATTTTTAAGAATATAATTAACCAAACAGTTGCTGGACCCCATTGGCTGCCACAGTATTGAGAAAGGATTCAAATGAAGAGACAGAGACCATCAACTTTTAGGTTACACACATTTTGTGGAAATATCTTCTTTCGTGTAGAAGAAAGAAATTCATACAGGAATGGTATAGCTTGAGGCTGAGTAAAAGGAAGACAGATTTCCCTTTTTCTTTTCTTTTTTTTTGGGTGAATTATCCCTTAAAATAATTTCAGCCACAGGTGGATGTTACTTTCATTAACCACTAGATGGCATTTAAAACTAGCTGCCCACAGTTCTTGTGGTTAAAAGCTTTGAATAAGCAAATGTTTGATTTAATTTTCATAATCGTGTCATAAAGATTCAAAACATTTTATAAAATGAAATAATAACTTAATATACATTTTTTTAATAAACAAGAAGTAGGCTAATTTATTATTTCCTGAAAAATTCTTTAAATTTTTATTTTAAAGTTTTAATATCACTAAGATAATAGTATATATATATATATATATATATTACTTTTTGTTAATGTTTTAGTAATTTTTTAAGTATTTGTTATGTAATAATAATAATTATAATTATTTTACATAATTCACAAAAGAATTAATACTACTACTAGTAATAACAATGATAATATAAAAATAACTAAATAAATATTTATAAACCAACACTAGTAGAGAACATCAGTAGAAACATAACATAACGTATGTATATTAAGATTTTTTCCCCCCCTAGTTTTCAGACTTCAGCTGACATCTTAAATTTAGACTGAAGCTCTGTCTCTGACCCTTGAGAAGTACAGGATATAATTACAGACTGCATGTTTGTAATTAACCTCAATTCTGGTCCAAACAATTCCCAAGAGCATTGTTAAATGTACAGAAGTGTGTGTCTGTAACTATAATAAACATTCACCAGAACTATATGTATGTTCATGTCATATATCAACAAGACTCTCATTGCATTACCATGCAGCTGATACGAGGACTTGCTCCATGGAGACCGCAAAAAAACAAATACATTTTTAGAACATATCAAGCAGCACAGACAAACCTCATCACTTTATAACCTGATCACCTCATATCTATGCTTTCTGGGGAAGGCAACTCCTCTGCCTCACCCAGATGATCTTCAGCCAGGAAAAGTCCCCAGTTTAACAGCAGTGATGTATTTGCGCTCCTCCTGGAGACTGGTGCTAATTGAACAGTAATAGGCTGCACTATTTCAGCAGGGGTCTGGACACTGTTTTAGAGGCGTACTATGGCAAGCACTTTTAACATTTAATTTGAAACCTAGTATCTATTTAAATGCTACTGGTATTTATTTATTTATTTGCAATTACTATTAGTTTTTTTTTTTTTTAGCTAACTAGTATATATTTCATTAAGTACTAGTCTTTAGCTGCTAGTATTTTCTTTTTAGATACTAGTTCATATTTATTAGAGATTGAAGAGGTGTATTGAAATATGACTAACTATTTTACTGTTACTAGCATTGAATTCTATGGATATCTGTCATTCAGCTATCAACAATTAATCATCAATTACATAACTAGTATTAAATACTATTACTTTTCATTAAATACTAGTTATTCATTAGGTACAAGTATTCATTATATATATATATATATATATATATATATATATATATATATATAAACCAATTTTTAACATATTATGAAAAAGTTGTTTTAATAAATGATTCAATGACTCATAAATACCTCAGTTGTTTCACAAAAGGATGAATCAGAATCAGCATTTGTTAATTTATTATTTTATTAGCATTTCACGAATTCGCACTTCTTCGTTAAATTAAATAAGCAAATTTGGCGTGCTGTCCGGGGAGCGAGCCGGGAGCTCAGCGGACCCCGAGCCCTGCTGGTAGTAGCGAGGGCAGAGCTCGGAGCGAGGCTCGGTCCCGTTTGCCCCCCTCGAAGGTGCGAAGGAAAAGGCGGCGAAGGGGAGGAAGGCGGGATCATGCGAAACTAGATACTGAGAAGAGTGAGACGATGGTACTTAAGCCGAGGCGGATGAATGAAATTAGG
>JAUCNO010001137.1:1620554-1643491 GCA_032353835.1 Enteromius viviparus | reverse complement strand
TTACGCCTATGGAGAGTCCCCACGAAGATGGCAAACCAGACATGTGTGTGTGTGTGTGTGTGTGTGTGTGTGTGTGTTTATGTATGTATAATATATAGCTGCAAATAATCAATAAAAAAGTATTTGTTTGTTTATTTAAAGCAAATAGATTGCTTTTCATGTCCAATGAGTTGAAGAGCTGGTCTGACAGCAGACAGTACTGCAGAGATCATGGAGGTGATCTGGTCATTATCAACACTGAAGAGAAGCAGGTGAGATCAGTGGCAAATACAACTATATTTCAAGGTGATTTCTGAATCATATAAATAATATGAAATAAAAATTATTTATTTATATCTCTTTTGTTCAATCTATCTATCTATCTTGTCTGACTATATTTGATTGCTATATCTTTTTTAACTGATCCGAGTTATGGTTTTCATACAGACATCAAAACCATTAAAAATCCTATAGACTTTCGTTAAAACTTTTGTACAATGAGACTGTGTATGGTGTGGTGTATGAGCTGTCTATAGCAAAGCTTATCAACTCCCTACTGATAAAAATAAATGATCTGCAGTTTTAGGTGGTCTCTCTATGTTGGTTTTAAAGTGGTCTTTCCCACTGGTCAAGCTATTTTTGATTGTTCTAGCTGGGAGACATGATAAATGACAAACCAAGCTAAAACAAGCTAACACTGCAACCATAGCTGGTTTTAGCTGTTATTGGGCTAGAATAGTAACATTTTCTGTTCACTTGCTAATCATGCTAGAATGATCCAAGTAACAGTAAAACTAACATCAGTAAGACGTTTTCCAAATGTTTGTTGATACAGATGCTTTTCAGATCACAAAAATGTTAACAGACATCTTGCAGACGTACCTGTTCTATCTGGGATGGTAATAATATGTTAAGAACATGCTAACTTGTTAGCTACATATTAGAGACATACTAAATCATGACAGTAACACGCTAACTCACGTTAAATGATGCTATTGTCACGCTAATTCATGATAAATCATTCTAGCATCATGGGTATGCTAAGCATAATTAATACATCCTAAATCATGGTGCAACATGTTGATTTATACCCACTGTGTCCCAAATTTAAATGTCATCAAATAGGTTTTAACATTGAGCTTTTCAAAGTTATTTAAAACTTTTAGACAAGCTTTCCCAAGCCAACTTTAAAGATTGCCTTTGAAGTTAGTAACCATCTGGGATTAGTTGACTGACCGATGGGACCAATGTGATGAAGTTATAACTCTTTTATTGATTTATACACAGCAACGGTTATCATATTTAGTCAAGGAGAGAGTGTGGATTGGTTTATCTGACATATATCAGGAGGGAAGCATGACATGGGTAGATTATTCACCACTAAAGCAAGGGTAAGTGATGAAGCTTTTCTCGTTTTAAATAGTGTCACCCCTGTGTTAATGAAATCCTAGGTTGTCTTGCTTCACATTTCACGCTGGTTGTAATTCAAGATTAATTCTGTGATGGCATTTTATAGTGTTCACTTCTAAACCCCTGGTTCATATTCTTATTCGCGTTTATATTGTATGAATGGTATGCGACCTGGCTTGTGCTATGAGTGCAAAGCACACACTAATATGAAAGAAAAATGTTTAATTTATCTCTCATTTGTTCCTCTAGTTGAATAACCAAGTTAGCTTGAGAAAGACCTTCAGACTTGTCTGACTGTTGCTATTTCATTTCTAACTTATGCGACTTACGGTTTTCATAAACCAGACTAATTGCTAAAAAATCCCATAGACTTTCATTGAAGGTACCAAATTGTTTGTACAATCAGACAATGGTGTATAAGCTGTCTATTAATATAGCAAAGCTCCCTACTGAAAAAAAAATAATAATAAATGGCTGATTCTTATTTGCTTATCTACTGTGTCAATGGCATGGGACTTGGCTTGAGCTATGGGGTTCACAGCAACCATGTCTACCCTTAGACATTATTTTTATACCAGAGTGTCCAAGTAGGGCAGGTCATTCGCCTTATTCACCTGGCGGCCATTTTGAAAACTCAACGCTGTTGAGTGGTACACAAACCCGGAAGTTTGACTCTGACGCATAGAAGATTCAGCAACACCAGCATTGAAACTCCACCAATCTTTCCTGTCTGCCCGAATTAATGATACAAAACGTGGAGCAGTGGGCCAGTACATTGAAGTAGGGCTGGGCGATATATATCGAACGATATATTATGCACATCTCATCAGTAAAGCCAGTTCTTTGATTAGTGCTAAATCTCCGTCAGCTGTATTTAAAAAGAACGCCAGTTTATACACAGAGCCGTAGATCACTGAGAAGCTGCGGCATTGAAGCACCCGCGAAACGAACGTGTAGCTTGTCAGTGATCTATGGCTGTGTTCATAAACTGGCGCTGCATTTAAACACTTCTGGTCAAACTCACTGGCTAGTGCTGCAGTCTTATTGGCTCACTGACGCTGATGAGATTAACCCTTTTAGTTATTGAAATTGGGTACCGAACGACGAGACGTTTTTTGATACTTTGTTGTATTGAGGCAATTCGGTCGGTATCGAACTCGATATCCATCCCTATCACTGTATGACTTTAAAGAGAATTTACGAACTACTAGCAACATTCTGCCTTAAAGGTGCTCTATGAGATGTTGCAGGATTTTAGCTCGATTTAATTTTTATCTCGAACTGTATGCATAACCAAACTTCGGCCAAACAATTGGCAAGAAGAGGTGGGGTTTACCGCAAGCATTATCCCCACCTCTTGTTGCCGATTGGTTGGCCGAAGTTTGTTTTTGTTGTGATGTTGTGAACATCCTGTACCCATAGTGTTTGTTTCAGTATTGCAGCCTGTGTGTTGTCTTTCGAGACTTTCGAGGTTTTTTCCAAATGTATTCAGAGGGTAGACAGCAAGACAATCGAGGGGTTATGCATACGGTTTGAGATAAAAATGAAATCGAGCTAAAATCCTGCAACATCACAGAGCACTTTTAAGAACAAGTTGAAATGCAACCCAATAAAGCACAGAATAAGCTACAACCTAAATAATCACTAAATCTGGAATGGACATACATTCCAGTTTAACAAAGAACTTATTAAAGGAAGGCGGAACTCAACCCAAGACAGCAAAGACTTTGGAACTTATTTTACTTCAGAGCCATTGTTAAAAAACAACAACATCACAACACAACATCATGTTCAAACAGCACTCACATTATCTTTAGAACATGAAAGCATTTAGCTTTAATTGCTAATCAGTGGTCCACAAAAAATTCTAAATGTAGGCATAAAAATAGGCGTTTTTGATCTAAAACCGACTACTAAACAAGATTACTGAATGAGCAAATAGAAGCCCATCTTATAAAGCGATTGAAATGTGATGTTGACCTGAGGGAATCCTACATTGAAACACTCGGACCCTGTGGTCATTTAAAGAGAGCCTGAGCAACACCTTAGCTCCTCTCAGAAGCTCTAAGCTGATAACATTGTTTAAACGCAGAACACAGAGGCAGCGCTGCCTGATGGCTGTGACTTATTAACTCAGTGAAACCAATTACGCAAAGATCACACAGCTACAGAACAGACCAGTCACAGAGAAACCATCTGCAGAAACCAGCAGATTCAATCACAACACTCCCACAGAACCAGACAGTCAAGAGTTTGCTGTATATGTATATAGCACCATTAGAATGTTTGGATTGGTAGGATGTGTTTTTGAAAGAAGTCTCTTATGCTCACCAAGGCTGCATTTATTTGATCATAAACACGGTAAAAACTGTTTTTTTAATACCTATGTAACTATTTTAATATAAACTAAATTATTATTTCTTCCTGTGATGGCAAAACTGAAATGTTTAATTTTTCAGGACTCTTTGATGAATAAAGTAAAAAAATATATAAAAAATTATAATAAATACGTTTACAATTTTCTTTTCATATTTCTGCATAATTGCTAAATAATAGTAGTATTTAAAAAATAATCTTAAATATTCTACTACACAGAATCTGAATATTATGTGCTGCAGTAAATCCCTAAAACCCAGTGATAAGCAATTCTAACAGTGATGCTGGCCAGAGTGAGCACAACACAACTTGTAATATTAATTACCCGGGTTAATGCTAGAACAGTGTTATACCTGTATGAGCAGCTGCTGCTGTTCTGAGGTGGATGTTTCAGAGAGGTCAGAGGTCAAACAGTGGCGCTGAAGGACAGTGTTGGGCAACGAGAGGAAGGAGCTATCCTCCTCACCATCACTCATCAGGATATCCAGGGAACTCGCTGAAACTACAAAAAAACAACAACGTAATGTTCAATTAAAAAAAAAAAAACAACTAAAAATTTGAAGCACTAAAAAACAAAATCAATAATATAAATGAAACAAACAGTAACATTAAATAAACTTAGCTTTACACACTGAAGATCACAGAAAGAGAGAGTTTTTCTATATTATTCCTCCCTCACATGCACTACATATATTTTTGCCATTTTTATTTTTTTTAATTAATAAACCAGATTAAACATTGCTCTCACTGATCATGAGTTAACATGAAGATATATTGAAATTTTTAACCTTTTAGTAAAAACCCAGTCATGCAGGTCTCCCGGTGTTTCAGATAATATTTAGAATATTAGCTTTAATGTCCTTTCTGAATCTTCAGAGCTTTTAAATCAATATTACTGCATAAAAAACGGTTAAAGTCTTTCAGGTTCGAACAACACAAAGCTTGCATAAATACCACCCCAATATTAAGTTTTGGGTAAAGTAATCCTTAATAGCAGACTATGCAGAGAACACGTCAATCTGGTAAAGGCCCTGCGGTCATAATAGAAACCACTGACTCACGATAAGATAACAGCCTGCTGCGAGTGATGCACTAACCTGGATCTCAACGCAGCCCTGAACCTTGTCAAAAAACAACAATTACCGTTTAGTTTGTCAGACAGCTCTCTGATGAGACGTGCAGCCTCTCGCCGGTGCGGTTTACGATGACACAGCAGTAGAGCTGCTTTCGTAGAAGAGTGTCTGACTGAATGCAAACCTGTCACTGCATCACTGCAAAAAGCAGCCGCTAGACATTTCTCTGATTTTCCTCTTTGTCCGCTTGCCGTTTTAGTCCTTTTTGGTCTTTGTTTCTCACACAATCGCTGTGCCTGTTGTTATACTGTCCCGTGAAGCACAGAGCGCATTAGCACATGTACATATTTTCCCTGCCACAACTAACAGTTCTTGTGTTCAAGCCCTGCACTCGTCTCCAAGGAGATCTACTCTTCTGTACCTGGACAGAACACATGAGAACGTCTGACTGTGTTGCTCTCGCTCGCTCTCTCCTCGATGACTGAGCTCTCTCACACACAAACACACACCTACTCCTGCATACACTCAAACATTCCTCAGAAGAATGTTGAAACACCGGTTTTGTAGTCCACCCATGTGACAGCCCTTACCATCCAATGAGAGGTCTTTGTTCCAGAGCTCCTGCAGGCAGGGGGTGTGGCCGACGTCCCAGGTCTTTCGTGTGCCGTACATGACCGCAGGGCCAAGCAGACCACACCGCTGGACTGGCTGTAAATAGACCACATCCCATAAACACCCAGCTAATGAACATATGAGACATGAAAAAACCTGCATATTTATATAATAACTGTATTAACCCTGATATTGTCATATAATAATAACATACACATGCATAGACACTAATATATATGAAGTGATTTTCCAAATAAACTGACAATAAAAACCTGATTTTTGAGCCCAATAATGAAAGCCTAATCAATAAATGACACATTTCAACATTATTACTTTGTTTATTTTAAATCATGTATGGATAATCAAATAAAGCTTCAGTCCAATAAGTGGTCATTTCGAAATTACTAACAAATTTATTTGCACATATACCTAAAAAATTAAATAACGGAAAGATTTCACAGCAAAAAGATGTTTTTTACTTTAAAAGTGTAAAATCAAGTAAAAGACATGTAGCAAAGTGCAGTATAAAGTCCAAGAGTCTACCATACTGCCCTGAACAACAAATAAACAAAGACACAAGACTGTGACAGATTATCTATAGAGATGAAATGCTGCAGAAATCTTGAAGCAGTCACGGGACCAGAAGCTTTCCAATGACCAAGCTTCAGGGCCATGAACAATCAGTGTAACAACAAATGAGATTAGAGAGACAGGCCACAGGTCACACTGACAGACGAGGATTACACAGACAACACAAACCTGGCTGACTAATAGAGTCTTCTACAAATAGACCCCTTTTTTTTTTTGCTTACAAAAACATCTGCTAACAAAAGCAAAATACCCCAAGAGGATGGCAGTCTTTACTAGCTAAATCTACAGTAATTTTAATCCAGCAAACAATAACAGATGTTGGGAGTGACTATCGGTGTTACATTTGCTAGTACAGTATTTGCATGAATGTGCAAACGCATTTGAATGAAAAGAACAAGTAGTTATCATATTTCATCCCAAAAATAGAAATGGGTGGGGAGCCTTCAAAAGCAAACTTTTACTTTTTTGAATAGATACAGTACAATAAATGCTGTTTTTCCTGAACAAAGAATCCTGAAAAATAAAGCATCAGTAGATAACTATAACTAACTAATAAAAGGAGCACCGCTTTCATTACTGAAAATAATAAGTAGTAACCAAATGACCATATTAGAATGATTGCAAAGGATTCAGAAAATTCAGCTTTACAACAAATTACACTTTAAACTGTAATATTTCACAATATTACTGTTTTTCTATTATGCTTTACATTGCTTTCAAAATGACTGTTTTCAATTAAATAATTGCAGCAGCAATATAATAAATAAAAGAATATCACATATTGAAAAAGTATGTGGGTGTGTTTAATTGCCATGAAAATAAGGGTGGAACTCAAAAATAAAAACTTTTTAAATGCATGATGAAACATATAGACATTGCACAGCAGCATGGAAAACAAAGGCTATGAACAAGATAACTATGAATCTCTAGTCTGAGAAAACCACTCTGTCACGGCACAAAGGGCAGATTTAACACAAGTCTAAAAAGAAATTGAGTGAACACTGAACAGCAGCACAAGCAAACAGCCCTGACCCAACAACAAACGCTAGTCACACTGCATATCTAATCCTCCTCGAGCACAGAAACCCCTCTAAGACTACATAGCCTCTATTCACGCTGGTCTCTCTGATTTCAACACACACACACACACACACACACACAGAGAGTCCTGCTGTACCATCGGTCCAGCTTTCCTGCCGTCCTGATGAAGCGCAGGGCGATCCCGGTCCAGCCAGCTCTTGTTAATGAGTGATCCCATCCAACCCAACATCTTTATTTTCTCCGCTCAAAACAACCAAACAAACTGCTCTTAACCTCTTTACATCTTCAAAATGATGTGTTGCTCACATCGTAAGAAAAAGTATTTACACTATGAGGTCTGTGAAGACGTACTGTGCCTCAACCTCTCACTACAGAGACAGGGCAGCTTGTTCATTTTACCCATAATCCTTTAAGCTGTCATTAAATGACCTCCTTTCTCCGTGATGGCAGGACAGACATCTTTGGACTGATCCAATCCAGTGCTCACACCTGACACCTTCACTTTCCCCTGCTATGTTAGAAAACATCTGCACTTCAAGCAGTTTTATTGATGACCAAGCCTTGATCAAAAACAGTTATTTTATGAAATATTTTATACAATGAAATTTGTCACTTTGTCACTCATCACTTTTGTGATGCAAAGCTGAATTTTCAGGATCATTATTCCAGTCTTCAGTGTCACATGATCCCAAATCTTGCCAATTGCTGCTCAAAAAAACATTTCCTGTTAGCAATGCATTTGTGTTGCTTCATATACTCATAAATCGTTCAAAGAATGTTTACTTGAAATCCGAATCCTTTGTTACATTTTATCTGTCAATAACATATGTATGTCACTCTTCAAATTTTTATTTTTTTTATTTTTTTAATGTTTAAAAAAAAAAAAAATCCTATAAAGCTCACATTTCTGAAAGTATGATAAAATATCAAAAACAAGTCAGAATAAGCACAACAAAAACTAAAAGCTGTAAATTGTGGCTTTTTTAGTTCTTATAAAGGAAACCAGCGTAGTCTTTTTTTCTATATAGATATGCCCTTGGTCCCAATATGGATACTACCCATCCTATCTGCCCTAGTATACATGTCTCAAACTTTAGGATGAATTGTATACACAGTGAGACACAGGCTAAGTAAGTTTTCGGCTCCCTGTCGACTCAAAGATAGTCTTTCCTCCACCCGAGAAGAAACATAAAAGCTAAGATAAGGACAGAAAGCACATGTCTCTTCAAGGTGTATTCTGGAATTAATAAACATATTTCCCTTTAATCATGGGATTTACAAACTGACCACCAGAGGGAGCAGTGAACATCTTGATTTTGATGAGAGTCTTTACCAATTCCTGGATTTATTTTCCATGAGGATGTACAGACAGATCTGACGTGTATAAACACATATAACCTCTAATAATCCAATATATGTCACAGTGAACAAGAAAACATTATGGCATCTGAATTACCCCAGAGCCATTCTCTCTCCCTCGCTTCAATTTACGCTCTGTCATGGGTAAAACAACACTCGGTCCTTCTGATGTTTCAGCAGAGCTCACGGTGGTCTCCTGGGAGGATCTCACACAACAGACTGCTCTAATGAAACATCTGATCAGCTTCTGTCCCCGATGAAACCTCACACCACCGATACTCATTTCATCCAGTCTCATGAAACGCTGTTTAGTTGAGGAAGAGCCAGCTTTTTCCATCTTCAGCAGCATACTTACACACAGAGGAGTGTGTGAATCTCATTAGCCTACTTTTGCCTCGCTCTTTGTCCCTTGTGTCTCATCTTCTATTTTAGTTCTGCTACCCACATCCACCGACAGACAAAAAAAAAAAAAAAAAAAAAAAAAAAGCCAAATCATGTACAAACCAACCGCTGGTCTAGTTTAAAACAGCATTCAAAACTGTGTGAGACGTCAAAGCCCTTCGAAACACCTCAACACAATATACTAACATGAAATATAAATTGTATTCTACACGACCTCTTACAGAAAAGCGATTCTCACTTAAGTTTTGAGTTTGCCTGCCATGAGGTAGGCTGCATATTAGATCAAACGTGACGAAACGGAGAGAACTGACAATTCTACAATTCTCTTCTACCAGAGTGCACAACATAAAAGTATACTTAAGACAATATTTTTGTTTCTGATTAGTTGTGATGAACGAAAAGAAATAAGATAACAGGGTAACGTATAATCTAGGTTAACATTTTTCAGATACTGAACTTGGGTCTTCCAGTCTCCAAACATGAAGTCAACCGCAACAGAACAGCACAAATATTGTTATATTCACATTTTATATGCGTTGCAGAAGTTCTGAAATGGTTCTGGAAATTAATAGCCTTGAGAACTGTGGTGTTGCTTTTCAGACCCATGTTTCTATGCACTAAGGTACACTTGTAGAAGATAAAAATGTAGAAAAAAATTGTAATTAAATAAAATACATTTAAAATGATGATAAAAACCTGGACTGTTCTAAAATCTTTTTGATAGATCCAAAGAGACTTCACATGTACTGTATTAATATGTTTTCCATATTTATTTTTCCGGTGTTTTACCTGAATTTTGCAGTTCATTGAATTGTGTTTTAGGGTTGAATGTGAATAAAATTAAGAAACAATGTCCAGGTAGAAAATTAGAATTAGAAATGTACCTTATATCTATTTTTATAAATGCAAAAGCAAAAACGTCTGTAGCATTTTAGCCAGTCTTTAGCTTAAAATTAGCTTTCTACAAAAAGTATACTAAACTAATATTCCTTTGTTTTGAGAGCAATGTGTATCAGAGGGTATCTGGTTTTTTTATTTAAATTTATCACTGGAAAATAAAACAAAAGCCGTTACTGAAGTATGCTGTTAGTTACTGCTGAGCAATTCTTTACTCCAGCCTACATCAATCATTTATACTGTATCAGACAATACACACACACACACACAGTCTGCCACCAGTGAGCAGTTTCATGAATCCTGTGGTCCTACAGTCTGTCGCTGTCTGTCTGATTTTCCTGCATCGTTCGTTCATCTGCAGTCACCCCCTGAGTGTGTCTCTCTCCATCTGTCTGTCTGTCTCTGCACTGCTTTGTCTAAATCACTGTACAAACACAAGGAAGCCAGGGACGCAAGCACATGCAACTTCTCTGCTATAAACAGGCCCATGAAACATTGATCTGAATCCAGTTATTACAGCTACCCCATCCCCCCATCATGAAAGAGTAAAATCGTCCTCTCCTTCCCTCCTGTAAATCCCTCCATAGCGCTCTGGCACAAACATCTGTCTGCGCTGGACGCCGTGGCTTTAAACGCTGCATGCAACATCCAGCAGCACCAGACCTGTGCGTGCAAGCCATGTCTTATGAATGAGAATAATGCATTACATTTCTGTATCTTAAAACAAACTGGTAAAATATGATCAGAAAACAATACATGTGGTAAAAGGTTGCACCATCCTCTCTGAACTCACCTCTGTCCCTGCGGCTTCCTGTCCTCGCTCATGCCTTCATTATTTCATAGCGTTTATTTGGAGCACGAGCACACACACACACACTCTTCTGTACACACACCACCTTGGATTTCAGTGCTGCTCCGCCACCAGCTCAAGCGCCCCTCTCGCGTCTGCATGCACCTCCTCTCCTCTCCTCTCCTCACACACACACACACTCTCGTTCTGACATGAACGCCGTTCTTCCCGTCTCTGTTCCTTGGTAACGGTGGAATCGGAGCCGCATCATGCCCCCCGCGCTTCTGCCCTCCTTCCCCACAATTCCCTCCTCCCTCTCTGCTGCTCGCCTGGCCACAGAAATAAATATTTCAGCATGCAAATGTAGCGCGAAGCTGCTTCTCTCTCCACGAACGTTTGTGTGCAGCATCCGCCTACCATTTGGCACACTGGCATATTTTACATTTCTACATTTGGCAAGTGCGTTTATGCATTTATGTTGCATTTGAGGACATTATGAAGGGATATTATAACGATCTGAACTCACAGCCTTGGTGGCCCAACTGATGTACACAAATTCATGCTTTTGTGTTAGTGATAAACTGGAAATGCATTGCTAGTTTAAAGCTTGCTTCATGTTAGTTTTATAGCTATACTACTTTTAAGAAGTTTGTTCAGTGACTAGAAATGTATGAATATGAACGGATGTATAATTTTCAAAAATGTTTTAAAATATATTTGGAAACAAATATATTTGTATTTCAAGTTGTCCTTGTTAAACGTTACATTATAACAACTTATTATGCGTAATTACATGCAAGAAACCCTAAGTGACCCCTAATCATAACCATTTAGTAAGTAAGTACATGTAGTTAATAAATATTACCCCGTATTTAAATGTATAATTACACAGTAGCAAGAACATTAAATAAAAAATTAAAATAATTAGTATTAATAAATATCAGCAGCACAACTCTTTGTTCATTGTAAAATCTGAACTAACCTTGCCTTAGTAAAAAGTCAAATGATCCAATATTAACTTACGGACCTTGAAAAAAACTATTATTGTCATCATTGGTTTTCACTATGCCAATATCTGTTTGGTCACACCACATGACTTTTACTAGAAGTTTTTTTTTTTATTGTCTTGACAGCTTATTTCTAAGATACAGCAATAAAAAACCCTAACTACTTAGTTTTAATTTCATAAGCTTTATTTTTAATAAACATTTTCTTCATTATGCTATCAGCTGCTATATAAAAATTTATTTTAATTCAAAACAAAAAAAAAAATAGATGTGGTGTACTGGAATAACAGCATGTATAAAGTAATCTGTAGCTGAATAAATTAAACGCAAAATTAAACAAAATCCATTTATAAATATAAAAAAAAAAAAATTGAACATTTTCTGACCAATCATGTTCTACTGTATGTATGGGGAAAAAAGTAAAAACCACAACAAAAGGACAGACAGCCATGACTTTTTTTTTTTAAAGCCGGTCACAGTGGGTGATATTACTCACTCATTTGTGTGGTGCATTAATTGACGGGCCTCTCACCAACTACACTGACATCATTCTTCTGCTCCCATGAGAGCAAACTCTCTCAGGCAATGCTAGGTAACTGGGTTACAAACGCAAACATGAACTGGTTCAGAGAATGTGGCATGTGGAACATGAACTGGCTGCTGAACACTACAGATTGAAAGCTGTTGCTCTTCACGGAGCACAAATTATAATATGGTCAAGTCAGCATTATGAAACCCTCTCCAATACAGTACATTGTAAAACCATAATAAAACTGCTGTTAGCGTTCTGTAGAACTATCGTGTTTGTTAAAAGTTTACTAATTAAGGTCCTAAAAGTTTAGGGCCAACTTTGATGACAAATCTGTGTCAGCTCAGGATTTTTCCATGCATTGACACGACAAGCCTGTTAATGATAATCCAATACTGCCATTCTAATCACTGGTTGTGGTCAAGTGAACTTAGACATCCTGAAACTCACTGTATCTAACCTGACAAAACTCTTTCTACTAACACTTTAACTACACTGCAAATAGTATATACTTAAATGATGGCTACAAACACACCATAGAAAGCATGTGCATGCAGTTGCTTGGCCAACACATTATAATAATAAAAAAATAAAAATCAGTCTTGCTGTGCTTCAAGTGGCAATAATTTACATTACAGAAAATGCTGCGATTATATTAAATAAATAAATGTATTAGTAGACGTAATAAGACATTCATTCTTGCTTACAAGAATGCCCTTGTGTGAAAGCTCTCATCCGTTAACATGGGCGCCAGTAAAAATACGCGCTGCTTGGTCACGCGTGCAATGTAAAACCGGCGTAAACTCGACATGTTAAAGTGTCCAACTACACGTGAATAGCGAGATATATTGGCCCATGTCGCCTCAGGTGTGAACGCAATTTTAGCAAAGAGGGATTTGACAATGATTGGCACACTGGACAAGAGATACCAAAAGAAATATACCAAGTATATGTTACATCCTGCTTAAATGTTTTGGGACATGTACAAATAATAAAATGGATATTTGTTTAATTTATCTGTACTTTTAACTTTTTAATTTTATTTTAATGTTAATTGAATGTAATTTAATTCAGTAATGTAAAGATGTTACTGTTTCATTTTGTACAATTTAGTTTTAATTAATTAGTTAGCTAGATTGCACTGTATACTGTATCTCAGTTGAGAAATACAGATTTCAGCATTATTAGTAATCTGTTAGTGCATTTTCCTTTATAACAAGCAAGTTGAGTCAAATCACTTACATATCGTATCGCAATCACAAATCACCATTTTGACTGTAATAATCACATTTTTTTCCCAAATCGTGCAGCCCTCACATGCACTGTTAAATTTTAATTCATTTTACTTAAAAATTTTAATACAAGTAAATTTTAATTTTTTTATTTTAATTGCCATTTTATTGGCATCTATCGTTTCATCCATTATTTCTAATATTTCTATTAAGAACTTTTAACATCCATGTAACATTTTTAGTTTCAGTTGAAAAAGATTTACTCAAAAGAAGAAAAAAGTGATTCCCATGTTTATTTTATTGCATTGCAGTGAACCCACCTTTGGAACCTTTATCTAAGAGGAGAGAGAAAAAGAAAGATTTTTTTCCCCAGAATTGACGCTACTGGTTGAATAAGCACTTTATCAAACCAATTCCATCAAGGAGAGATTTCTGCTGATCCAACAAGTGAAAGCACAAACAAGATTAGGGGAAGGGAACAATGGTAGATTGAGTCCGTTCTGTATAAATCAAGTTACGATTAAAGCGGGCCGGGAGCGCTCTGATTAACCCACTGCTTACATAACCTTTCAGGATTTTATCTGCTAAAATGCTTCAGCAGAGAACATTAGAAATAGGACAGCAGAGGGACAGGATGATAAACACTGTTCCAGGTACATGAAAATCCCCCTGAACTGTACACTCTGTAAAAAGAGCACGCTAAAATGTACAAATCTTTCACTTTACTAGTCTAAAAACAGCCGATCGCACAAAACAGCTGAGAACAATTGGATGAGCGACAGAGCCTCTTGAAACACATCCAGTTGCCTAAAATAGCTCTACTAGACATTCAGCAGTCACGGAAATTCACACACTCCCAACAGTGCAAAGGAAACTGAGCCCTAAACCTTCAACCAGCAAAGAGTCTGATGTTTCGCTAACTCAATAATACAACACTCATAAATAATGAGAGGGAATCAATAAATAAATAAGTGCATTTTTGATTAAATGGAGGTTTTTCTGCACAAGCCATTTAAAAACCACCAAATAACAACTTTAAAGAAAATTTTGACAGTGATCGGCATGTATCTATCAGTTATTAAACAGACATAAAAACCAACCTCACACATATTCCTTTCAACTCCGCTTTCAATCTCACCTGGGCTCTCTTTCTCCTCTCATGCGCATTATCCAGGTGCATGGATCTTTTTTTACTTGCTCTGCCGAGTCCTTCTGAGCACCTCTCAAAGTCATGATGTCTAGACACTCTTGAGGTCTCTAGTGGTCCAGAACCTTCATGCAAGTGGTGCTTGTTCCTCTTCTTGCGTCCCAGTTTGGCAACATCTTCTCTGTGCTGCTTGGGACCCTCGATAGCCTTGGGTTCAGAGGGTTCCTCAACTTTGGGTCTCTTAAACAGGTTGTGGAGAGACAGCAACACCAGCGTACACAGCACATACATAGCGGAGCTGACTAAGAGTCACAAATAGGTCTTAACAACACATTCAGTCCGAAAAAGAGATGAAGTATCCCTTAAAAGTAATTCCAGCTGATCCTGTTTCAGAGAACACTATCTTCTGGTTGAAGTTACAGTCGTGATATCAGTTCTATTGCAATGCCCTGAGTAAAGGTGCGATTGTGTCAAACCGACAATAGTTGCCATCTTGCTCGTTTTCCCACCAAGAGCATGTTCACGCGCAGAGCATGTTATTCATACACCCCAGAGCTCGACGACTTCTAATGCTCATTTAGGCTGATAATCTGTCCGTGATCTGATCAGCAAATGAGATGGCTGCTTTCATCTCCCATTCTGAGGGAGGGCCAACTAATGCACACCTGCTTTTAAACCCCACAAAGCCATTTTAGCCTAACCTGGACACATCTATAAAGACACACCCTGATAAACAAGCTCATGTAAGCCAATGCAAACACACGCAAACTTGTGGAATAATAGATGACTGGTTGGCTAATCAGGAATAGCTTCTGAATGTTGGGTCCTTATTCTTCACGTATCCATTCCTCCTCTTTGGAGAACTTCCAAGGTTAACCTGAATAACAATCTAGGTGTATTCCAGAGAAATCTGATTGACTGAGTAATCACGAACGTCATAACCTCCACAGGCACAAGCTGATATCAAACAAATCGTCTCCTCCTGTTGCGTCACTAATAGTTTTATTGTTTTTTTACAGTCTCAGTATCGCAGGAATAAAACCCTCACAGGTCAGTCCACACCTTCTGTCATAACGCCTGGCATTGATAGTCCTTATCCCAGTTTGTGGTCCATGCGACTGTGCAAACTCCAAATGGTCGCAGTCCAGTCCCATACCTCTGCTGAAAGAGAGAGTTTTACTCTTTCTCCCTCCCTTTTCTCATGGTGTCCATCTGTCACTGCAGCACAGAGAGCTTAGCGTCTCTTAGCGATGATGTAACAACTGTTTGCATCTATGCAAAAAGAAGAAAATGTGTGGATAAAGAAGCCCGTCCGTGATTGGTCGTTGCCATGGAGAGATGAACTCACAGAACGGCATCTTACAAACCAGTCCATCATGCTTCTGACAATAAACAGAAAATAATACAGAAATGGCCAACTTAGGGAGTGAGAGCTGACAGCATTGATCTTCAAGAAGGCTGAAGTATGATTTGTGGTCATGAACGATCACTGAAACTTTATTTTGAAAGTTCGGGATTACAAAAAATGGCGTCACGTTCTCTGCATGCGCACAGACAAACAAAAGACCATCTTCTGGTTCATTACTCTTTTTAGGAGCCTGTCTGTCACGTACTTCAGACCAAGAACCAACAACAATAGTGTCTGTTCAAACCAAATTAACCAATAAAGTAGTGCTCACAAGACTAAATGGCACATTATACATTTCATAAAAATAAGCTTGGTACAATGTGGGAAAAACTTTCACTTTCACTGCAGAAGAAAGCATGTTTTTAATAGAGCAAGGGTGTCTGATGCTGTTCCTGAAGGGACAATACTTTCTAGAGTTAAGCTACAACACGTTTCTTGTGAGTCTGAAGACTTGGATTACTTTGGTTCAGGTGTGTTTAAGAGCTGGGCAATAAAACAACAATTATTATGGTGATATAATTTTCTCAAAATGCTAAGGGTCCAATAAAAATGTGCAATATAACGTTTATACGTCAAAAGTAGTACAAAACTGCTCTGCTCATATGAAACAGGCCGCATGGAGCATTTATCTCCAAAATACTGTGTGCAAAAACACAGTCATAAGGCTTTTTGATCTACAAATCACCATTTACTATGAATTAACTGAAGTAACACTACAACTGAATCATGGTATTGTAGCATAAATGCGGGATATTCATATCAAATTATACTATATAATTGTGGATTAAATGTATTAAAGGGGTAATGGAATGGAATTATGTATTTTTAGCGTTTTGTGGGGTGCATTTATGCTATGTATTTAGACTATGATTTCTAGTTACTTGAATGAACAACTGTAAAGTTATCAAATTTTTACCATGGTATTGAGGTGTTATATGTGTGGTAATTTTGATTTACATGTATGCTACTCTTTTATTTGTAATAAAACAGTCAGAATTATTACATTTAAAAATACAATAACCTTTTTAGATGTTACTGTTTTTGATAATGAACATTTAAATTAATATATTTATATTATTGTGGAAAAATGACTAAAAGAAGAAAATAAAATTCGAAAACATGCGTTTGGCATATGACCATAAAGTGTAGTTAAACCATAGTTAACAGCTTTCACTTAGGATCCTTTTAACTAAAAAAGTCAAAAAAATAATAAACTCACTGTAAAATGTTAAAAAAATTCACTGTAATATATATATATTTTTTTGCACCGTATAGCTTAGACTCAGCTGGAGCAAAATTCTGCAGGACAGTGACCCTCTAGGAACAGGTTGACACCGTTATTATTATTATAGAGCTGTAAGAGAAAGCTGTCTGTGATCAAACCAATTAAAGGTACAATCAGATCAGGGTTATAACAAGACAGGAATGCAGGAAAACTAAAAATCATAAAACAAAGATATGGCAACACTAGGACCTTATAAAGATAAAACCTGCCCTGTCTACATGACAAAGCAAGAAAAAGGTCAGCAAAAGGCCACCTTATACAAGAGAAACAAAACACTAACCAACCACAATACATTTCAACAAGAAACTTTTATAGCAGTTCACCATAAAACTATACTGTGCATTAAAAATTATACAGCCGTTACTTCACAATCTATATATTAACAAATCAATGCAGAATTAGATTGCTAAGTGACAGTTTCTTTTTATTTCCACTCAAATGTTATTATATGCAACATGTAAACAATTGGAAGTACCTGCTATGTTGTGATTCAGTTTTTCCAAAAGCAAACGCCTTTAAATGGATGTTTGCAGTCACTGGTGTTATGCATGCCATGCGATATGTGAGCTGATAAATAAAAAGGCAATAAACTTGAAATTATATGACAGGTGAACACAAAGACTGTAGTGTTGCTATGATTAAAACAACACAACTGCAATAAGGTGGATACTGTTATATGGCAGTATAAACAAATGGCCTCAATATCTTGACAAGCCTTCACAAAGAGGTTTCCAAACATGAATCTCCTGATTGAAACGAAGTGCACAACAAGCACATATTCCACGTAATTACAATAAAAAGCCGACCTTTGATAATTCCTGTGCTGTTTATTCCCTTTGTGAAGTTTGAAGGCTTCACTTTTCCATCAGCATTATGAAAAGAAAAGGCCAGTGCATGCTTCAGAATTTCTTCCTTTGTGTTCCACTCAAGTACATTATACAGTTTTACAACAACATCGAAGCCTAGACAAATTAATCTGAGTTAAAATTTGGTTATTATTTTTTAAATGAATGTTTTACAGTAAGTAAGTGTCTAATACTCACCACTATAGGGTTTTTATTCTAAGACATTTTCCCGGTCTATACATCCGTAGCATTTTCAAAGTAGTAAAAAAAAGTTTGTTTGTTGGGTAAGTAATGGTGAGAATATGTGAGACAGTGGCGAAGCGAATTCATTTGTTTACAAAATCCAAAGGATATTACCTAGATCTCCTTAATTTCACACAGATGTCCTAGCAGAGTATTCAAAAAAATGTAGATTAGATGTAGACTAACTTTCAACAGCTAGAAAGCATCACAACACTCCTATCTTTATTTGAAAAAATACATCTAGACCACATTTGTGCTGCTCAGTTAAAATGCAAACTGCTTATTATAACTTCGTTATCCCGTGCAATGAAAACATACATGGAATGCATGCTTTTTGGTGCAACTCTAGTTCATTGCACACAACTTTCAGTGGAATTTCATTGTTATCTCAATCTATCAATGAATTACAAAGTGTATGGGTGTATGTGACATGCAAACACCCAGGTATGCAACTTCTAGTTAAGAGGCTAAACCAAACATGACCACATCAGTTAATAAAATCTTTCAAGCAATACATTTTAATATCTAAAAGCACTGCTCCTGTAGGCCTTCGCACATGATTAATATTTGCACAAAACTTACAGTGGAATCTCACTGTTATCTTAATCGTTCAATGATTCGCAAAGTGTTTGTGCGCAGGTGGCAAGCAAACACCCAGGTATGCAACTTCTAGTTAAGAGGCTAAACTGAACACGACCACCTCGGTTAAGCAGCTTACAGTAGAAATATTTCAGCAAAGTGAGCAGTGGGATTAGGAAAAGCTGACAGCTGCCACCACTCTCATTCATGCCCTTCACAATTAATGCTACAAGACAGTGAGTTCAGAAAGAGAAAGTCAGCAGAGACTTAAACAGCCTTTCTGCGTGTCTCCAAGCAGCGATGAATTTAGTTTTGCCGTCACACAATGCCCTCAGTGTGTGCTATTTCTGCAGCAAATTACAGAGTAACAGAAAAGGGCGGGACACCACAAAATTACAGGCTTAATGTCCACTAATGTATGATGCAATACCTCAGTTTTCATCTTTTTGTTGGAGAAACAGCTTGAGTGCATGCATTTTCAAGGAACTGGTTTCTTCGGAGTCTGGGCAGCACGGGTCAAAAAAGTGAGGATCAACTTGAAAAGTCAAACAGTGGAAACAGGTTTGACCAAACCTACTGGCAACGACCTCATGAGTGAGTCAGAGTCTCCTTTGAGAGAAATATGTACAGGCATGTGGTGAGACGGCCATGTTCTGTGTGTCTGACATCTGTTGCACATGCTGTGCTTTACCAGAAGCAACCAGTAAAGCTCACTTCAGGCTGGAGCATAAAAATTAAAAAAATATATCAACGAAAGCCTCTTAATCAGAAGAATTAGTATTTTAGTTTGTTAAAACTCAAATGCAAAAGGTCATTCTAGTTTTATTGGTTAAACTAATTATTGTGATTTTCTCACTGAAACTTTTCTTTGGCTGAAGATACCAGAGAGATTGTGGAGCACAGCACCATCTGTTGGTCTGAATGGACAGTCTCTGATTCAGTGCAATTATGTAACATGAAGTCTTCCTTGTGTTGCCAGTATGCAGAGGGTGTGACAGGGTGTTTTAGGGAATTCAATTGTTCAGCTAACATATAATTAGGGAAAAGAAAATGATGGTAATATAGGATACTCCTTAAATACATGACTATACACAATGAAGGTGATACGGTGAGTGGTGTCGCTCATTATCCTTTTTTTAAAATGGTCATTTCAAGGGAGAGTCATGCAATAATAATTGTTAGTTGATGTAAAGCAATGACAGCAGTATGACGCGTATTCTTAATTTAACAGTAACTTAAAGCAACATTTTTGGAATTGGTCTACTATTATACACACACCACCAACTATATGAACTCATATTAATAGAAAGCTGCATTGAAGATATGTGCATTAAAAAACATTAAATGAACTGCAAAAAAGCTCTAATACTAATCTCAACTATTTTGATACAATTTGGTAGCGATGTAACAGGTACACAAAAATAAAAAGTACAAAAGCTGTCAATGGAGTCAATTATTAGGTTCAGATATGTACAAGTATTAATATGTACCTTTATGGTACCAAAATTGACCCTTTAGGTACAAACATGTACCTTTTGAAAACGTACCGCCCCAGTGACAGCTTTGATACCTTTATTTCTGAGAGGGTGTTATTTACTGTACCTCAATTTGAGTTCACAGTTCAGAGAATGAAGACACCTGTACCATTTTCCCCACTAGGAATATGTGTACTGTTACACCCCTAGTGGACACATTTGATAAAAATCATTTTGATACAGACTGAATGAATCTTTTAGACCAATTCAAGTCAAAGGATTCACTCTCATAGTGGTTTCCTTGCATGTTCAACTCTACACAACAGCAGTATTGGAATTACCTCAAGGAGCTTCATTTGCCTGAGGACATGACAGACATCAAGTCTGACAGCAAACAAGTGACAGTTAGTGCATTTTCTACCTAAACAAACACACACAGCTCTAGGATGAAAGCGTCAGTGTCATAGTTGACACTGAGTCTTCACTGAGGAATGTACTTAAGGGCATATTCAGGAATACAAACTGGACAAGGCAGCCCAACATGTCTACCTATGTCAGTATCACACCCCATCTAACAAAGAAAGAAACGTATGCATGCACTGTAATGAAAGTTGTGCAATGCACGGTTTCATTTGTTATTATAAAAAGTCTCTTTGTAAAGCAGAGATGTCCAAACCATGGTGCGAAGACCAAAGTTGGCCCTTGATGAACTTTGGCTGACCAAAAAAACTAAACAAAAAAAACTCACCACTAAAGCTTTTTTTTTGTATTGAAATTGTGCAATGAATTTAATAACAATTTTCATTTTACACAAGCTCTTACATTTTTAATTATTTACAAATGTTTGAAACCTCATACATTTTTAATATAATATGGTTGGATAATGCAACACTGCATCTGGCCCCTCAATGAAGTTTTGTCTCTTTGTATTCAAACCTCCGATGAAGAGGTTGACTGACTATGACAGTGTTCAGAAATACTCATGTTGCAAGACAGCAAAAAACTTGTCACTTGCATTTTTGTCACATGCAGTATAGAGGAGTATTCACATAGGATGCAATCTTGCATTCAGATCTTCTGGGAAGGTGAAACATACTTTTTATTTAATAATTTGATTTTCTCTTTTAATTAAATCCCCCAATTCACTGATCTGCAGCGAAATCTCTCATGAACATCAGATCAAGACCAGGAGGGAATAACATCCAGCTTGGTCTGTTTCTCAAACAAATCTATGCATGGCTTCAGAAGAAACTTTAGAAAAAGTAAACATGATATTAATGACGACGATTTCCCTTTTTTATTTGGGGGTGGGGAGGGACTTCAGGCATAAACACTAGACTGGTTACACAGTACGTCCTGTCCTCCAGATTCATCAGATCAGCATTCACATGATAACGTCCAATCACCAACCTCAGCCACTATCTAACCAAAGAAGTTAAACACTAGAAGTGTCCCACGGCCTCTGCTGAAATGACCGAGCTGACACGATGACTAGTTGCACATCCGCTGGATAAACCGGGCACACCCGGACTTTGATACACCCAAAATACTGCTGTATAACCGTGATTTACCACTTAAACATTCACTCCATGAAAACACAGTTTAACTTCTATTTTATATTTTACCCACGTATAATGGAATAATCATAACTGTTTAGACTAGAGAAAATTCAGCTGACTCTTTCAAGTCATTCACCGCCTCTGACGCGAGAAAACGCAAGCAGATATTTTAATTTTAACCAGAGAGAAAGGATATTTAATTTATGATTCAGGACGTTCCACATTTTTCCTTATTAAACGCATTTCTGCATTACTGTCTAAAAACTGCGACAGTTGCACGTGTCCTGCATTTGTTTTTTTGTAACGTCGTCATGGTTTTGCAAGATAGCGGTTTAAAATGTAAAGTAAAAAGCACGCGCGATATATAATAAGTGAAAGAATGTGCTTACGTCTCAGCCCAGCACGCCAAACTCCTTCCTCCGCCCTGTTTTCTTCTTAAATCGTTTCCTTCTAGTTGTACTCTACTCTTCTTCTGTCGGTCAGTTGAAAAGCGGTGTTTTATCTCACAGTTGGAAGAATTTAAAGTTGTGTAGTGTCTGGTGAAGTGAAGATAAACACGCCTGAGTGAGACATGCAGGCAGCACGAGACGCGCGCGCACAGCTGACTGCGGTGACGCGAACGCTCCTCCTGTTCAAGCAAAGGAAAAAATGAACGCGTTTCCTATCCTATTAGAAACCACAGGCCTCTGTTCAGCCCTCATTAACTCAAACTCTCAGACATCCCTCCTGATGTTAAGAAGACCTGTGATAATACACACCACAAAGAGTTTCCTATAGACAGGAATGTCTATAAATGTCTTTAATTAGAAGCTACAAGTAAAAATCTGGTCAAATATGTTACGTTTTATGCTTGCGGATAAATTTTAAAGAGGCATGTTGTTGGACAACCCTTGTTACAATAATATGTATGGAGTATACATATACATCTACATATTTGAGACAGTTATACATTAAAATTCAAAATAAAATAGAGTATAAATAAATATATTAAAAATGGAATATTTTAGAATATAACTTTTTTGTGCGTGTGTGGGTGATTTAAAAAATAATAGAGAAGTTATGATATATATATATATGTATATATATATATATATATAT
>JAUCNO010001137.1:1594334-1615607 GCA_032353835.1 Enteromius viviparus | reverse complement strand
TGTACAGTAGAAACACCATTACACCTATGAAGAGAGAGACCCCA
Organism: Enteromius viviparus; assembly: GCA_032353835.1. Lineage (NCBI taxonomy): Eukaryota > Metazoa > Chordata > Actinopteri > Cypriniformes > Cyprinidae > Enteromius > Enteromius viviparus. Next base: position 1,615,563 of record JAUCNO010001137.1, on the reverse strand, counting down.
GAACACATGAGTGTGTGTGTGTGTGTGTGTGTTCCCTCACCGCTGCAGGTCTTGTTGTCGTAGTTCAGGGAGTAATGCGCTGGGCAGCCACAGACGAAGCTGCTGACAGGAACAGCCAGACACAGGTGAGAGCAGTGACCGTTAGTGGACGCACAGGCGTTCCAGCCGCCCTGTCTGGATGAGTGGAACACCAGGATGTCCATGACGTAGTCCAGGTGTCCCTGTATGACGGTGCGGTTCTGCCCGCTGGTCTTGTTGGCTCGCTCGATGCTGCGCTGGCTCCAGTCGGTCCAGTAGATGTAGTCCTGGTACTGCGTGAGTCCGAATGGATGCGGGAGATCGTCAGCGATGACCTCACGCTCTAGACCTGAGCATCACATCATCATCATCAGACACACAGGAATGACACAAGCATGTACAATCACATCTGATACGAGCAGAACCGTTAATATCACAAATCAGCACAAAAAATTACTTCAAAGTATTTATTAATATAAGAGGATTTAAACATCTATTCTAAACAGGGGTGAACAGAACAACTAAAGAAATATGCATTCTTAGATGAGTTCAGGCCGTTGGTTTGCACACAGACACAGCTGTTAACACACCTCTCCCGTTTATAAAAGCACAGTTTAAAAAAAAACTGATTAAGTTTTAAAATTCTTTTTATGAATTTTCAAACTTAATCAGCAAACTTTATATATACACAAATATAAAACAACTTTTTCAGTATTTGTTTATAAAGAAAGTGCAGTAATAGTATCCCTCTCAGTAGTGTATGTGCAGCGTGAGGTTATGTGTTTCAGACACTGCTCGTCTGCTGCAGAGATCTCTGACACTGACCCAGCATGTTAGAGGACTCGATCAGTGTGGTGTCCAGGTCTGTCCAGTAGAGCCGCCGCTCGGCGTAGTCGATGGTCAGTCCGTTCGCACGACCCACGTTCGGCACCAGAGTGATGCGTCCAGAACCATCCATAGCAGAGCGGTCAATCTTCGGCCGTCCACCCCACTCTGTCCAGTACATGAAGCTGAGAGGAAGACAAGCAGACCACATCAGATGACCGCAGTGACCAGGACCCTGTCCTCCAGAGAACTGAAGCCACAACATCTCGATCACCCGCAGAGGATGAACCCTGACCTCAGCATCTGATCTAATGACACCAAGGCTATACCTCAGGACCTCTAATGAACACTCTGAGCTGCTCTGGCAACAATTTTCAAGAAAGGAAACGGTGTATGGTCTTGAGTGACTGCAGGACACACTCTTTCCCTCACACACACACACACTCACCCCTCAGCCGGGTCCAGTGCCAGCGCTCGGGGGCTGTCCAGATCCTTCCACACTAGCACCTGTCTGTGCTGGCCGTCCAGTTTGGCCACCTCGATGCGATTGGTGCCCGTGTCGGCCCAGTACAGGTTCTTGCCCAGCCAGTCCACGGCCATGCCCTCGGGATAGTCCAGACCGAACTCCACCACGTGCTCCAGAGCACTGCCGTTCATGAACGCCCGGCTGATGGTCTGAGAGCAGAAACACACTCCACTGAGACAAGCATCACCAGCATCAACAACTCTGTGTGTGTGTGTGTGTGTGTGTGTGAGCAAGGGTTAGGGGTTAGTAGGTCTCGATCTCTCCTCACCTTCAGTGTGATATCGGTCCAGTAGATGCGGTTGTCAGTGACGTCGAAGTCGAGCGCGGACGCCTCTTTGACTCCGGTCAGAGGAATGGCCACGTTGTTGTTGTTGGTCTCCAGAGAGATGCGTCTGATGTCCGTGTGGCGGGAGAACAGCAGGAAGGCCTCAGGGACGATGCAGGTGCTCAGATCAGCCATGAGCTCCAGACCGATGGGACACGCACACGACACGCCCTGCGGCTTGTACAGACACAGGTGACTGCAGCCGCCGTTAGCGAGCGCACACGGGTTCGAACCTGCAGACATATCTAGATCAGCACAAACACACCTAACAGCAGCCGTCGCTCTAGAGCAGGCCTTTATCAGTCAACATTAGCAAAAACAAAAACACATTAGCTGCATTTGTATCCGGCGGCACTAACCAGACCAACAAACACAATTTGCTGCAGCCCTACTCTAGAAATCATCATCCTGTTGAGGATAAAGATATTCTGAAGAACGCTGCGAACCAAACAGTTTGCATTGTTTTAAAAGATGTCTATGGGAACGTTTTTTCCCCTCCCTACAGAAGCAAGCAGCTGGTGCAGGTTTGAGTGATTCGAGGGAGGAAATGACATCATAGCAGCTCACCGAAGGTCTGGTGGGCATATGTGGCCTTGATTCCCATGAGGTCCGGCAGCTGGTCGACGATGACCTCACGCTCCAGGCTGCGCTTGTGAACGCGCTCGATGCTGCGCCGCTGCCAGTCCGTCCAGTAGATGTAGTCTCCCAGCAGCGTGAAGCCGAAGATGTGCGGAAGATTATCATCCACCAACACCCTCCGGCCCGTTCCGTCCATCTCCATCACCTGCAGAACACCAGACACACTCCTGAGCTCCTGCTTTACCTCTCTCTCTCTCTCTCGGATCATTTTAAACACAGATTTATCTTCATCCACACAGTTCTCTCTCCTGTCGGACATTCAGTAAAGCGGTCACAGAAAGAAGCAGAGATTAGAAAAGGGTCACTTATTACATCTCTGCAAACAAAAGACGACATCGAGAAGATCATTTGAATAAACAGGAAATGCTGTGAAGCTGGTGCTCAGCCCTGTGTCCATGGAAACGGCAACCGTGGTTACTAATGATGCCAGTCACTCTGAATTTTAATCAGAGTAGCTTTAATTTAGCAGATGAATAACCAGCTAACTCTCCTTTAACTAAAGCACAACTTAAGACTGAGTGTGTGTGTGTGTGTGTGTGTGTGTGTGTGTGTGTGTGTGTGAGCGGACCACAAATAATCATTCACACACACACAGTACAAACTACTTTTTCTTACCCAAGCCTTACACCTCACCCTCACACAGAATTACAGGCACTTTTACATTCTCTAAACACACACACACACACACACAGGAGTGCAGATGTGCACAGCTACCAACGGTCAGACACACAGCAGCACATAAACATCTGAGGAAGGGAAACACACTGAGCACCTGAACCTGAAGAGTGCGGAAGCGCTAGAACATCACAACACTGATAATGAGACACGTTTACATCCACAGCACTGCTCTGACCTCAGGAGCGCTACACACACTTCCTGCTGCTCTCATTTGCTCTTTCAAACACCCTCTCTCTCACACACACAGACACGGTGACCCCGCGCAGGCTTAGCTGGAGCTCGGGGTCACAGCAGCGCTGAAGTCTTTCCATCAGGAGTGTTTGGGCCTCGGTCAGCGCTGGTTCGGCCGGAGACCGCAGCGCTCTGTGGCTTTCAGATTCTGGGTCTATTCTAAACAGAGCGACCGCAGCTGGAGTACAGCCACAATCGGAACCAGATGTGGGCAGAAACCACAGAAGCGGCCGTTCTCCTGCGTTCCTGACCCATCTACACTTAGATCACATGAACGCACCCAAACCAGCCGTGATGTGACTTACACTCGTTCTGCAGCAATCACACACACCATGGAGAAACAACACATTTACTCGCTCATGAGTTCTGAAGAGAACAGGAGATATTCTCAAGTAAGTCTGAGCTGCTTTCTACTCAACAGAAGCAGTTAGTTAACAGCGCTCAGGATATTTACAAGACAAGAGCTACTGGACACTTCTTACAGAGGAGTTATCAATAGAGAAAAACAATGAAATCTAAAATGTTTTCTGGAAGGAATATTTCCTACTATATTAAGAAATGATTCTCACACACACTTTCCTCTAAATCAGTTGTTCCCCAGTGTTCATCAGGACACACACACGGCTGGGTCTCTAGGGGTGTGTGTGTGTTCATGGGTCATGTTTCTGTCAGACTCCCAGCGCGTGCCTGTAGTGTGAGCTCTCAGCGTGAAGCAGTGCTGCTGCCGGCTGGAGATACACACACACACACAGCCTGTATCTGTCAGGATTATCAGCAGTTTCTCGCTCCTGTGGAGCCGCGGCTAATGAGACACGCTGTAGCACCAGAGGCTGGAAGAGATGACTGACAGCACAGGAACACGTGATTCATCACATAATCACTGATGACATCTATCAAAGTTTGACGTCTCATGTTCACACACACGCATCTCAGTGGGAGATGGACACTGACCTCGATGACGTCTGTCTTGGCGTCTCCCCAGTAGATCTTCCTCTCGCTGTAGTCCAGTGCCAGGCCGTTGGGCCAGCCCAGAGACGTGTTGACCAGCACCAGCCGCTCCGTCCCGTCCAGAGCCGCCCGCTCGATCTTCGGCACCTCGCCCCAGTCGGTCCAGTACATGTACCTGTGGTAGAACACGGGACACATGCTTCAGAGCAGGCTAATATTACTAATATTTAAATCCTACAGCCATAAAACTATATAATTCTTCTCTATAGTACGGGTCAGAGACTGTCTGTAGTTCCTGGTTGAGAACTAATAACTTTTTACATTTTTGCTCACATAACTAAATGTTTAATGTGCACTATTTCAGAATAATACACTTGTGCAATAATCTTTACTTACACTAAGTTTAGTGCAATACCTAATAACTAAATTATATTTTTAGCTAATTATTATTTTATTCTATTCTATTTATTACTTATTCTATTCTATTTTATTCTATCTTATTGTTATTTCTTTTTCTGTGCAACTGTGTAACCAAGAGCAATTTCCCTCTGGGATTAATAAAGTTCTTTGAATCTTGAATCTTGAATCTTGAATGTAATTAATCTGTAAAATGAAATATTATTTATTAGTAGAACAGCAGGCACGTGCATAAACTGTTCAGAGCACATGCCCTTTTTTATAATTACACTCGGAAGTGCCCTTTTTTGGGTTTTGTTTCACACAGCATGGTAGGTTAAAGTTTATGATGCTATATTACGCATGTGTTTGCTGGCTAGATTAAAAAAAAATCTAGCATTGTATACTCCCCGCTCGTCTTCTTAAGTATAAACATAGAAAAACATGGTTTACTACTGTAATAATTTTGTATTAAATAAAAGAAACTTAACACAATGAGAATGAGAATCATCAGGTCACTCTGCATTTTATATCATGCAGAATGTATGGGGTTGGGGGTGCCCTTTTTTGAGTTTCAGCACATGCCCCTAAAAAGGTCTGTGCACGGCCCTGCTTGATAGTGGTTTATATTTAATTATGTTGGGATTTAGAGCTGTTTTAATAAGTAACCTGAACATGTTATGTTTCTGAATCATGTTTGGACTTTATATAACCTTCCTTTTAATATTTAAAGATTTTTCTTGATTTCAATCACAGTGTAAGGTTTTAACCAAACCATAATTTGGAAAAAACTACTACATTTGGCTTTAACAAGTACAAAATAGGTATTTTTTTATATGGATAATGCATTCATCGAATGACTAATATGATATTAAGATGTATTAATCCAACACATAAAAAAATCAACATATATTTTTTTTATATTTACATAAAAACAATGTATTCAACATTGTTTATAAACTTGAGCATATTTTTTGTTGTACACTCAAAATAACATAAAAATTATGGTGAGAAATCAGCAGCTGCTGTGGTTGTGGGAATGCAACCGTAAAATAACCGTAACAACAGTATAGTAACAGCATTTTAGGTTTTTGAATTTAACTTAATATACCAACCTATGGATTTACTGATATCTGTTGTGTATCTTTAAAAAAACACTGATAAACACCAAAAGCAGGTGGTGATGAGAAAGTCAAATGATGAACCTAAGCCCATCACAAGCAGTCGCAAAAAGATCCACCTCTGCTTGGTAAAAATCTCTCTCCAAATCTGTTCCACTACTTCCGGGTGGAGTCTCCGGGTCTCGGCCCCTGCCTCGACAGTGAATCTGCTCCCAGAATCAGGTATCCTGGAATATAGATCGCCCTCAGCTAAATGAGTGTCCGCTGAGTCCACATTAGCACTGCGTGTGCCAATTTGTATAAGGGACGGAACCGCAGGCCCCCCTGATGGTTGATATAGGACACTGTTTCTATATTGTCTGAATGCACCAACACATGCCGTCCTGCTAGGTCCGGGCGGAAGTACAGTAGCGCCTTCGCCATTGCTAGCATCTCTAGGCAATTTATATGTAACTGGCTTTGTTGGTCGGTCCACTGGCCGGCGGCTGGACGACCATGCATGATCGCCCCCCATCCGGTCAGCAACGCATCTGTTGTGAGGGTCACCCGCTGGTACTGAGCCCCCAGCATCGAACCAGACTGTAGAAACTGTCTTGTCCTCCATATGTCCAAGGCTTGGGCCCCTCGACGTGAGACCTTGATTAAACCAAGAGGATTCCCCCTCCCCCTCAATTCCACCACTGAATTGGTCTCATATGCAACAACCCCAACGGAACCATGTTGGAAGCTGCTGCCATAAAGCCCAGCAGTCTTTGAAACTGCTTGACGGTGAGTGAACAACCTTGTCTCAACCTTCTGGCCGCAGACAGAAGTACATCGACCCGAGCGGGGGACAATCGTGCCCGCATCGAGGTTGAGTCCCAAACTACGCCTAAATAGGACGTAGTCTGAGCTGGAGTCAGCACACTTTTCTTGTTGTTCAGCCTCAGTCCTAGTCTCCTTGATGTCTGCCAGCCTCTGCCTGTGAAGTTGCCGGTATCAACCGATCATCTAGATAGTTTAATATGTGGATTCCCTGGAGCCTCAACGGGGACAGGGCCGCGTTCACCACCTTCGTGAATGTACGGGGTGAGAGTGCTAGACCAAAGGGGAGAACCCAATACTGAAGGCAAATCTGAGGAACCTCCTGTGAGACGGATGAATTGTAACATGAAAATACGCATCTTTCATGTCTATTGTCACAAACCAGTCCTCGGACCTGATTTGACACCTTATTTGCTTCAATGTAAGCATTTTGAACTTCAGCTGACTGACTGAGCGGTTCAATTGTCTGAGATCTAAAATGGGCCTCAGCCCTCCGTCCTTTTTTGGCACCACAAAATATGGGCTGCATCAGCCCCTCCATCAGATCTATTTCTAAGTGCAAGCGCCGGTTCGCCGCAGCGACAGCGGGGCGTGACCCACAGGGAACGCCGACGAAAACTCCCTCCGAAAAGAGAGCTCTTATCAAACAAAGAATTGCCAGGGGCATCTCAGAGCACACGGGCAGTCCTCCCTCTCAAGGGCTCCTCTCCCAAACATGCCACACACATGTGATGGGAATATTAGGTGTGAGAAACCGGTGACATGGGCTAACACACTTCCTACAACCCTGGTCCTGACTCATCTTTTTAAACTAGATAACTTTCTTTTTGCTTTCTAACAGAGAGCTATTTTACACGCTGCGACAGACACACAGAGAGCGCTGAATGAAAAAGGCTGATGAGCGATCTCCCGAACCTGTATTATGACGTCATCGCGTTTGACTTCCCGATCACTCATTGGACAGATTTCACAGCAGATTCAGAGCGTGGTCACGCCGAGGCGTTCCCAATGCGTTTTGGGACGTAGTGTGAGTTCCTAAAAAGGAACTTTGAACTTTTTTTTTTGCAGTTTTTTGCATTTTTCATTGACAGGACAGTGGAGATACTCTGTCATTTGCCATTCTCTGTGTATGTTCTTGAAAGAAAGAAAAGAGTGAAATAATAGACACGTACCTGAAAGAGCGCCACTTTACTGACAATAGTGTAGTTGACATCTGCAGCGATGTCTAGACGCATCTTATCTGGCAGCTGTATGAGTAACTCCTGTTCATCTGAAGACAAACACATCATGAAATGCAGCCAAAACACACATTTTATTTGCAAACATCTAGTGCAATGGAATTCTGCTTACCCAGCATGCCTTGCGATTTCCAGGTGTAGTCATACCAGACCTTGACGCGGTTCTGGACCTCGCGGGGGATCCTGTAGGAGCTCATGTATTTGACAGTGCTGTCCACACAGTGTCTATAATAGGCCTCACCAGCAGTAGCAGCTCCAAATACATCTCTCATCTATGAGAAGACACACACACACAGCCCAGAGGAAAACAAGTTTCATGATTTGATTATTTTAAAGTGGCATGAAATATATAGATCAGTGGTCAAAGCGTATTTCAGTTAAAAAACTAGCCAAAAATAAATTATGATTCGCAATATGACTATATTTTATATTTTTAAAATTTATATTTTTTATTATTTTCATTTTAAGATTATTTGAAATAGATTTGTTTTGTAATTTTTTTTTGACATTTTGATTATCAATTTAAAAATGAAATTATTTTTATTGGCATTTCAGAGTTTTGTTTATGTTAGTACATCAAGTTAATGTTATTATTATAGTCTAGTTTTTAATGGTTTTTAGTTTTAACTATAATAAGCTAATCTAATTATGATTCTAATAATGATTAGATAATAATGATATCTAATAATGATTAGATAATACATTATTCATAAACAAAATCTGCTAAATAGGAACAATAAAACATATGTTTTCATTATTTTTACATTATTAATATCCTAAATCTCAATACTGCTCTGCAAGAAAAGACACATATTTTAAGTATTTATACTTATAATATAGTAAAGGTCTTATTTTCTAAATTTGGGGGAATCATGATGAAAATAATGTTGCTTTGTAGTAGCCTACTAAACAAGTCTCTTTTTTCTTTATGCAAAAATGCGACCTTGACGTTTATTTTACAATAAATGAGATTCACCGGGAATTTTTTCTCATATGAATCCCACCTGACCAATCATGATGGAGAAAGCGAAGACTCCCACGAAGTAGTTGACGAGTTGGAAGACGATTTCAAATACAGTGGTGGGATCAGGCAAACCTCCGATTGTGATCAGAGTCTTCACAGCAAAGTAGTAGCAGCGAATATAACTGTATGCCACAAACACAGACTCATTACAATATCTCCACTGTGGAAAATAAACACTGAGAAACAGCCTGAGATCGATCAGCTCACCTGTTTCCTTTGCCATTATAGACCCATTTGGTAGAACCTAGCCCTTCATAGTCAGAACCCCAATAGAAGACACAGGCATTACAGTGTAGAGAGTACAGCAGGTACGCACTCGTCCGGATCACCCTGTAATCCATCCAACGAAATTCATTTTTGGGTGAACTGTCCCTTTAAGAGGCATCTGCTTTGTGTTAAACTGACCTCTGGTGGTGGCATCTGGTCTTACCTGTAAATGTAGGCTTTACTCATCACAGCTTCCAGTCGATCATTAAACTCAAAGAAAGCATTGTACTGCAAAAGAGGCATAAAATAAGAGTGAGTTTTAATGATGTGTGTGTGAAAGTGGGACGAGTAAGGGGGTGTTTTACCTTTAGAAGGCGAGGGAACCTTAAGAGTGATTTAACGCCTGTGAAGAAGTACAGCAAATCCAGTGGAAAGAGACTGATCACGTCCATCTGAAACATCAACCAACACCAATGGAAGTTTCATTTTTTCAGTTCAGTGTCAATACACAGATTCAGCAGATAATAGGTTTTACCTTGAATCGTTCTGTTTGTCTGTAGTGGTCTCTCATATCATTTTTGTCACACTGAGACGGACAAAACATAAAAAAATAGACATCAACAACATAAAACAAACATTGGCCTCAAAACATTTCCAGATACTTTTGCATTTTACAGAAAGAAAACATAAACCTAGGGAGATACCTTTTAATGAATTCCTAATGCAGTCCTTAGAAAAAAATGTCAAATTGCAACATATAAACACAGAATTGTTTATAGTTTATATCTCACAATTCTGACTCAAATTTCCCCCTTTAGATTAGATTTCTATAAGTTCTATTTCCTGTTTCCTTATCGCAGTTCTGTTTTTTGTTTCAGCCAAGGAATAAAAAAAGTTTATCAAGATTGTACTTAAGTGTAAGTAGCTGTTTAACGGACTCTCTATGCTAAAATGTGTAACATAAAGCTTATTACATCTTATTACATTTACATCATTACAAACCATAGATACAAACTTTTCCATAACTTCATTAGTACATTTTGTTTTATGTAAGTACAACGGCTACTACTGAGTACTGAGATAATAAAGAGTTGAGGAAAGTTACTTTTAAATGTAATGCACTACAATATTGCATTACTCCCTCAAAAAGTAACTAATTACGTGCATTACATTACTTTTACATTACTTTTTAAATATGGGAAATGTTGAATTACCCTTGAATGTTTGCTATAAATAGAACTTCATATATTAAAAACAAAGGTAAAAGCACACCAAAAAGTGTAATGAAAAAAAAAAGTAAATTAAAATCTCTAAAGTAGAAATAATGCATATTTCACGTTTAGTCTAGAGCTACACTGTGCTCAAACAACGCACACAATGCTCTGTATTTCTGATTTAATCAATAAATAAGAAAACAAAGTTACTGTCGTGACTTTTTAGCAAAAGTAACTCAGTTATATTACTCTAAATTTAAAAAGTAATGCATTACTTTACTATTTACTTAGAAAAAGTAATATTATTATGTAACTTGCGTTACTTGTAATGTGTTACCCCACCTTAAAACACCATAAAATAAAGTTTTTATTTGTTGTTTTTATTTTATACCTCGCAGCTCTGAGTTTATATTGCAGTTTGACTTTTTCTACCAATTGTGAGACATGAACTTATAATTGCGAGGAAAAAAAGTCTGAATTATTAAAAAAATTACCTTTTTTTTTAATTCTGTTGCTGAAACAGACTTCCACAATTTTAGGCAAAACATTCACAAACAAAAATTTGTGATGCCTAAAACACTAAAATAGTAGATTCTGTTCAAAGCTACAACGAAAAATGTTGCTACACTTTCTGGTTGTCAGACGTTAGTTGCTGTTGTGGTGAATACTGCAGGTGCTCTCTCTCACCACAATGTCCCCTCCTCTCACAAACTGCAGTCTGGGCTGCATAACGAAGATGTCGACAAGATAAATGCCGTCACAGAAGTAGTCCATCAGCAGCCACCAGTGTATGTTCTCAGGCGTCTGGTACGGGAAAGTGCAGCGTACGGGGATCAGCCAAACATTCCAGTTCCACGCGAACGTCACAAAGAACAGCCACACCACGTAGATCAAGTCTGTGAAGAATCAGAAAGAATGCCTGCAGTATACCATATACATGACATTATAACAGCTTTTGCACCTTTATTTCTGAGAGTGTATGGTAGTTTGCTTGTATAATTTTTATAATAACGGCTCACTGTGATCTATAGAGCTCATCTAATCTTACTGGTTGAAGATCTCACCTGTGTAGGGATCAATGCTGGATGGGAAACGGTAGTCCAGGATGGCTCTCAGCCACGCAGGAATCTGGGGTATTTTTAACTGAGGAACTGGGAACTTGTATCCCATAAACTCGTAGATTTGAACCTCCTCTTCAGCCTTCTCCTCCTCCTCATCTTTCTTTTCCTCTGGAGGAGGAGGTGGAGGTGGAGCTTCACCAGGCTTTTTGGCCGGAGCTAGGGTTATCATATATCAAAGGTGAAGAATCTTTGACCTGACATCAGTGAACTTATACGGTAAAATAAACCACAAATAAAAGTCTACTCACATGCGGAAGGGCTTTCTTCATCAGACTCATCTGGATCGACCATCCTGTCTCGTGCACGTTCTGTTCGTTCCTTAAACAGCTTGACCAGCTCCTGCAGACGCTCATTCACAACAATACTCGTCTGGCTGGCTGCAGACGCTGGACGCTCAAGGCCTCTACAGGAAATTACATCACAAGTCATGTCAGATTGAAGTAGGGCCTCTCAGTTGAATCTAAGGAAGGGATTTGAGACAAAAAAGCAACTGTCTGGATTTTTAAAGACTCACTCATCCACAGTTAGTAGATCAGATTTGTTCATGTCATCTTCCTCACTAGGATCCATCTCCTGCATTCTTATGAACAACAGCATACAACACAAATTAAAGTCTGTACTATAGCAGCTGAAGTTTTACAAACTACAAAAAAAAAAAAAAAACTTACTCTGAATCCATGGCTTTACTGAGGGTGAAGAAACAAAACAGGACTTTCAGAGAAATAGCATATTATATATATATTATGCAGATTATTTACTTAATAAATAGATCAGATGGACAAACACTGACCCGCGGGACGTCAGATTGGTTACAGGAACAATGAGGGTCATTGAGTCTAATTCTGAGGGCACGATGATTTGAGGAACGCTCATCTCTCCATCCTCCACCTCCTCTACCTGCAGTGCTGGCTTCACACGGGTGTCTTCTGAGAGCACAGACAATAACATTTTGGCACTAAAATCTTTGAGATTGAGATTCTCAAGTGACTTTTTATTATATACCTTCGACAATCAAATACTTCAGAAAGAAACACACACACACACACACACAAACACACACACACACACACATGTTGGGTTTACATGTTTTATGGGGACATTCTATAGACGTAATGGTGTTTATACTGTACAGACTGTATGTGCTATTGTCCTACACTGACCCTAGACCTAAACCTACCTCTTATAGGAAACTGTGTGCACCTTCAGAAAAAACTTTAAAATACTTAATTTTATAAGCTTGTTTCCTCATGGGGATCTAAGAAATGTCCCCACAAGGTCAACATTTTCTGGTATTCCTATCTTTGTGGAGACAATTGGTCCCCATAAGGTGATAAATGCCAGGTGCACACACACACCATGGCACCAAATCATGTTGTGGATAATAAATACTATAACATATATATAATTCACATTTTTATGTGGGTTTTATGAAATTTCCTTTCATGTGAATGAAAACTAATAGTTTTTAAAACAAATCCCAAGCTGTTGCATGTTGACATCAAAATTAAACATTAGCATATTGCGTTTTTGGCTTTTGGAGTGGTAGAAATAAATTTCCCTGGTGTGTCAGGTCAGTCAATTAAATGCCAGACACAGATTTTTGTTTAACCAAATTACCAGTAATAACCAAGAAGAAAAAAAAAAAAACTTTAAATGCTTAATGCAGGTTAGTTATAATGTTTGATTATAAATATGCCTGAAATATATACAATGACAATTTTTTTTTTTACTTTTAACTGACCCACAAAAACCCCCAGATCTCTGTGTTATACACACTTCAGTCTAAACACTGTCAATATAAGGAGTTTTTCCACTCTTTTTTTGTCCAGCACACTTCTCCTCAACAGGGTGCAAGATCTGAAGCAACATTCATGTCAGTAGCACGCACTATGTGGTAGAGTTTGGAAAAGGCCATAACCTTAAGTGTGAACTAAAGTAACACTGGTACTTGCATTAGCAACAAATAACTGACACACAACAGACAGCATGGCACAGCACAGCACTATCTAGCACGCTCAGTTCACCTGAGAGATTGCTGGAGGTTGGCATCTTTCTGTAACTGCAGGGCACTTCAAAATCATGTTTATAGTTGTCAAGCATTGGATGATCTGGATTTAAGGATACTTTAGCATTGGGCGTTTTATAAATAAAATCCACTAGCTACAATTTCTAACTCCAAGACTACATGCTGCTGCTGAGACGTTCTACATGGGCTTGAGGATGTTGAGGCGGTGGATAGCATTCTGGAAGCACTGGTTGGCTTGTTTTGGAAGCTGGGACAACTCCTGGTATAGCAGCAGGAGATCGGAGGGCATCTTAGGCAGGGGAACATTATTGTTTTTCAGCAGATGCAAGTTGCTCAGGCATGCAGAAGCATGGGGGATGCGAAGAATCCAGCTCTTTACGCCAGTGCAGCTAGCAGGTGCTGCAGACAGGCAGACCACTTCAGTTACGCTACCATTACATCGCATACACAAACTGGTAATCAACAGATATTACAGTAATGTTTGTTTAGTTTATGCTACACATCTTTCATACTTCTATATATTTCTGTGTGTGATTGCATATGTTTACACCGACCTCCACATCCTTCTTCAGCAGGTTCCTCTTCCTGTAACAACAGATGATGAATAAAAGGAACATGTAAGAAAGCAAATATGAGTCAAATATGACTAATAACCTAGCTTTTACAACACTTCTAAACCCGTATAAACCACAATTCAGAACAATCCTAAAATATATTAAGTGGGCTTAACGATGTTGTACTTACGTTTAAATTAATAATTTATAATTACATCTGTAATTAATTTCTGCAATAGAAATATTTTCATGTTTATCTCATTCAACAATTCAAAATGTGTGCATTTCATGCATGTTTTGTGTTCTTGATGTTCATTGCATTAAATAAGTCACGACTGAATATATAAATCGCAGCACATTTCCAATGATAAAACGTGACTAATATTTTAGAAAATACGATATTAATAATACTTTCGGTTACTAGATGTTGTAAAAATCTTGGTAAAAATAAAAACCAGTTCCTAAAAAGTTCCTTAAAAGTAATAACATCTTCCTTGCTAAAATGTTTAAAGCAATGTCACCTGGTCAGCTTCAGGAGCTAAAGATGCCCTTTGAGGCTGAGTGGTCACAGGCGGTGGTGGAGGACTTTGAGGTGCCTGATCTGAGATCTCAGACTCGTGCGGTGAGGGCTCCGCTGGGCAGATGTCCACCAGGTTCCTGAAAAAGGGGTTTAAGCAGAAGTGTGGTCATGGCAACACAACTAGTCAATCATAGACGCTCAGAGGCTGGTTAGCCACCAATCAGACCTGCAGGTGTTGACCAGATAAAACTCAAAGAAGCTGGTAAAAATAAGTTGCATTTTCAAAACTCTGACATTCACATTTGTCCTCAGCTGAAAAATGAAAATGTACTGAAATGTGCTCATTACCTAATCCAAATCATCAGAGCAGACTTGGAGAAATATGGTATGATATCATTTGCTTACCAAATGGATCCTCTGCAGTGAATGGGTGCTAAACAGCTGCTATAAAGCATCACAATAATCAACACCACTCCAGTAAAGGGGAAAGTGAAACATTTCAAAGTTTTGCTCCCAAATAAAAATCAAGTACTCCAAATATTATAACTTTCTTAAGAAGATAAGTCAAATCTAAAATGCTTCAATTATGAATTTGATTTGTACAAACACAGAATTTCACTTCACAAGACATTAACTAGTGGACTGGAGTGTTGTGGGTTACTGTGATGTTTTTATCAGCTGTTTGAACTCTCATTGTGATGGCACCCATTCACTGCAGATACATTTCTCCAAATCTGTTCAGATGAGGAACCAACATTTAATTACATCTTGCATGGCCTGAGGGTGAGTAAATGTGAGGACTACCAGCAAACACAACAAACTGTATGATGGTGAGAATAGTGGTCTCAACAGCTCCTCAATTTTTATATTCCTTCCACCTTTACAAGTTTTCTCGTAAAGAATGGAAAGAGTGGTAAGACATCCTCTGGTACTAAGAGTAGCAATGCTACCAATTTAAGTTTGCAGTAGCTGTTAGTCGGTAACACTTTATTTTAGGGTTTCTTAACTAGTTGCTTGCATATTACTAGAATGTTAGTCAGTTATTAGCATTAATTAATGCCTTATTCTACATCCCTAATCATACTCAATCCCTAAACTTAACAACTAACTACTAATAAGCAGCAAATTATGAATTTATTGACGGAAAAGTCACAGTTAATAGTGAATAAGCATTCCTAAAGTTACCCACAAGTCTACTAGTGAATACTTTTTGTGGTACGTCTTAGAGTTATAGTAGAATATGAGTAGGATAAGGTATAATGTATAATGTAAAGGGATATGGTATAATGTAAAAACTAGTGTAGGCCAGCCTAACATACCTTTTCATGTTCGCCCTGTTTACAGGGGATGTCAAGATGGTTGCAAAATGTTGATAAAAAGTGCACATTTTAGTTGAATTGCATGACTTTTTGGCTTTGTGAATTCAGCACTGCAATACATAGTAGCAGCAGCAGGTCTGAAACTGTGTTCTACTTCTACTTACGTGCTTCGGCCTAATAGCTTTTTTGGCATCAGCTGTTCTGGTTTTCAGACAGAATGGTTTCTAGTGACGTGGTAAAGCAGGATAAAGCCTAAATGAAGCATCTGACATCATGCCCAAAATAACACAAAGTGCTCAGAAGTGGGTCACTTCTATGTTTGTAATGGTTTGTATTTTTATAACACTCAAAAGGGGTCTGCTTTGATTTATATATATATATATATACATATTCTCTACATGGGCTGAACTGCTTGTTCTAATTTCTACATTCTTTATAGTGTTGTTGAAAGAAGACACTTATGCTCACCAAGGCTGCATTTTTTTGTCAAGATTATGTTGAAATAAAATGTAAAAAAATTATTGTGTTAAACATAGTTTATACCTGTAATAAAAGCTTTTTTTGTGGAAATGGTGATACATTATCATTCAAAAGTTTGGGGTAATAAAAGAAATAAATACTTTTATTTATAAAGGACATGTTCAATTAAACTAAAGTGTCAGTAAGGACAATTATTATTATTATAAAAGATTTCTATTTCAAATAATGCATATGATTTTCACAGATTAAGAAGCAAAATGAATAATAACAATAAACATTTCTTAAGCACTAAATCAGCATATTTGAATAATTTCTGAAGGATTATGTGACACTAAGGAACATTTCAATTAGCATTTAATTAAATTTTTTTTATTAAAATAGTAAATATTTCAATATTGGGATTATACAAATTACCTTTTTAAAAAATAACGAGAATTAATTACAGATTTATTGAATATCGAATGAAAGTTATTTAAGATATTTTGTGCTGTCAGTATATATACATTATATAGGCCTATGATATATCTGATTTATATATATATATATATATACAGTACTGTGCAAAAGTCTTACTAGTATTTTCACCAACATAAAAAAAAAAATAAAAAAAAAAGTTTTGAATCGGTTATTTCTATCTTTTGCGGTAGGGATATATCAAATTAAATTTCCAAACATTGTTTTAGTGATTATTGTAACAATGCAGTGAGATTATTGTCTGACAACAGCCTGTGCTCCACACAGAGATCTGATCGGATCATCATCCAGTCTGTCTGGAATGAAACAGAACAAACTGAGAGAGACTCAATCCAGAAGAACTGTGGCAGTTTCTCTGAGATGAAGAAAAAAAACTACCTGCAAAGCTTCACTACTGTTCAAAGTTATAGATACTCGTGTAAAAATGCTGTAAAATCAGGATGCTTCAAAAATAATGCCATAAATAGATTTAATTTATCAATTAACTTCTGCTTTCCAGGTAGTTTTTTTGAAGCATCTAAAACAAAGTAAAGTGTAGAACATTGCATGAATGTATGAAATCTTCATGTTTATCTCAGGAGCACAGGACGTTTTACAGGAAGAGTAGAGGCAGTGTGGGAATGAGTAGGTACAAACAGCAGCTAAAGCATGTGGTGCAGCTTTAATGAGGTATAATGTGACACTGCTTGATTAGTCATGTCGTCTGCCCCAGCAGTGTAATGCTCAGGCTGCTAGCTCTCTGCTGCTTAGCTCTGAGGATGAAGGCCTTACTCTGTGTTCTTACTATCCTCATTCTCCTCCTCACTCTCTTCATGGAGCTGCTGTAACCTGTATGGCAAGCCGGAGAGGACAAACAGCACTTCAGCTGACACTCAGAAGGATAAAGTAATGGTACAGCAGTAAAGAGAAGCAAGCAAGAAGTCGCATGCAGTCATATTGTGAGTTGTATCATTCACTCTGCTGTGAGGAAAGATGCAGCACTGAAGGCTTGGAAGCAGAGTCCAAAATTAAGTTTCTGCCACACCTGTGAATGGAAAGTCAAATACTAGCCATACAATGATTTATATATGTTTTATATTTTTTCCTGGTCATTAAATTGCACTCAATATATTTATATATATATATATATATATATATATATATATATTTATATATGTAAAAATTAGCACAATATAAAAATGGTTTTTGCTGTTGTAAATAAATACTGGAATATGTTTTATAAGAAAATATAATTTAAGTGAAAATTTTACATTAATTTCTGTGATTCTTGCCATTTCTTTGTTATTATTAGTAAAAATAGTGAAAAGTTAAAATACTAAAAATTGAGTGAAAATTGTTCTTAAATCGAATTTGTTCCACATTTTTGTGACCAGCAGCACAGGTCATTGGGCAGTGACAACATCATGTAAGATTTTCATTTACAGTACATAATTGAAATTCGTTTTAATCATTGAAATTTATTTAAAAAAGAAAAAAAAAATCACAAGCAAGATTTTTAATTATATTAGCATTTGTAATTATATTATTTGTAGTTTTATATACACAGTATGGTCAAAAGAGGGTTTTGTTTTTGTTTTTTTTACTCAAAATAATATTTATTTATAGAGTAAATTGATCAAAAGTAACAGTAAAAATACTGTATGTATAATGTTGCAAAAATATCTATTTAAAAAGGCTTTCTATTTATTAAAAAAAAAAAAAAATCCTAATCATGTGACACTAAAGACTGGAGTAATAATGCTAAAAAAAAAAACCCGAAATAAATTACATTTTAATTTAAAATTTTACTGTTTTACTGTTTTTTGTAAGCCTGGTAATCTTCTTTCAAAAACATACTTATTTTGTCAACGGTAGAATTATTTTGGTTAAATATTGTCATTAAAACAAGAATGAATTATAACGTAACAAAACATGTAGATGGCCCCAAAGCTAATCGAAAAATAGACAAAAGCTAGCTCTAATTCTAGGCCAAAGACTATTGTATTGTTTTTTGGCCAGTGTTAATTTTGGACCCTGGCAGAAAGCAAAGAGCGAGAGCAGAAGGGAGGTGAGACACTTACTCTGGATCTTCTTCATTCTCTTCCTCCTGGATATTTGGCAGTCTTTGTGAAACAAACAGTGAACAGGTGAATTCTGAACACTGTGAGTGTGTGTGTGTGTGTGTGTGTGTGTGTGTGACAGAGAGAAAGGGATAGTATGAAAGATAGAGAGACAGAGCCCATTGGCCACAAAAACAGAAAAAAAAACAAAACACTTTTGTAGCCACTTTGTGGTTTATCACACCCCAGATCTCAGTCTTAACAAACACACAACAGGGTTGCTCTCTGGGTTTGTGGTGTGTTTGTAACTTACTCCTCATTGTCCGGCTCTTCAGTTTTGGTGTCAATGATGATCTGTGTGGTGTGCTCTTCCTCCAGCTGTCTGACAGCCAATTCAGCAGCCTGCCGGGCCAGATCCTCCGCTATACGAGCCGCTTCCACACGCTCCTGCTGCAGTCTACACACACACACACACACACACACACACACAGAGTGATGTAATCCCTTCACATGTTACCGAAATAAAAACAGGTGACGGTAGTAAACTCACAATCACAATACCTGAGATTTAGAGTTGGAAGATATCATACAATCAATTCTGTAGTGACCTGTCATTACTTTTAAATATTATCCGTGATCAATTTATATATTTTTTTACACAGGGATACTGGCATTTATTTATTTATTTATTTAATTTTGTTTCATTTGATCCACAACAAAGATAGCATAAAAAAAAAAAAAAAACTAAACCATGGCTGGTTTTGGTGCAATTTACTAAGAAAGAACAGTGGAAACATTAGACTATGTATATACTTTATTTAAAGTCATTGTTATGATGAAGGCAGGGGTCATCAGTCTTGCACCCGGAGTTTAGCTTCAACTTGCCTCGACACACCTGCCTGGAAGATTCAAGTATGCTGTGCCTAAAAGCTTGATTACCTGCTTCAGGTGTGTTTGGTGACCTTGGTGACTTTAATGATGACATATATGATAAAAATGATCGAAATTTTGCTGAAAACCTACATTTTGCGTAAATATATATATATGCCTTCTGTCATCTATTTATACTTTGCAAGTCAAATGTTTTTTAGTGTAACTTAAAAAATACACCTCAAAGTATGTAACACCGCCAAATGTAGTCTCTTGTAAAATAGATATCACTGATATACATAACAAGCTTACTTTTTGACCTTATAAATGAATATCAACAACTGAACAATATTTTTTGCTAAAAAATTGATAAAACAGAGGTGTTTTTTCCTCTTATGAGCTTCATTTTGTCCTGTATCAGACTACATGAGCCATTAATCAAATATGATGCTTAATAATCCATATATATATTATCATGACTAAAAAATCAAACTGTTCCATTTAAAAAATATATATGGCTCCACTTGGATAAACTCGTCATAAGGTCTCTGGGATCTAAAGCGCTGGCTCTCACCTCTCCTCTATGTTTGCTATGGCAGTCTCCTCCGCTTCCTTCTTGATGCTCTCAATGAAAGGCGTCCAGCGCTCGGTCTGGGTCTCTGCGTCCTCCTGCTCCTGCATGGCCAGCACGTGAGGCAGGATGTTGGGCAGCACCTGCAGCAGTGAAGAGCCCTCCTGCCCCGAGCCCTGCTCGGGCTGCTGGGCCTCCCAGTCTGAGTCCACCTCCTCCAGCACCATATCACATGGGTCCTGCAGGATGCAGACTGCACCCACAAAAGGAAGAGAATCATGCTTCATGATTCACAGAGATTAGGCTTAAAGACATATTTTTAAAGTTTTCCTTTTCTACTGAACGCTTTTGTTTCAGTGCACCACAACTGATATGTATTTTTCAAAATCTGAAGCGTTCAGATACACATCTATATGGTAGTTAGGGCTGCACAATTATGTAATCATTTAAAGTGGCAAATAGTTGTTAATAGTCTACTTATGTTATTCTGCATGCTTAAGATGTGTGTTTTTCTTGCTATAGGTTATCTTAAGTTTTTTTTTTAAATTTGTTTAAATTGCACGATAATCATTGACCGATATGTAATGTTCAGATGTCCAAGCTTTATCATTTATTTAATTAATTATTAATCCTAATAACGCATTTTACGTTTGTTTTATGTAATAAAAAGCAACACATTTAGATCCCAGAATCAAAATTGTCACATTTTGTAAGCTGTTTGAATTGTTTCAAATAGGGAAACACAATTTTCATTATTAACTAGTTGCTTATAAGCATGCATATTACTCACATATTGTCTGTTTATAGTACTTGCATTATAAAGGGCATACTTATCAATGTCTTAAGGTCACAACATCCGATTACGCACTACCTCCAGAACTTTTGTGAGTCATAAAAAAGTTAAGATTAGGTTAGATTTTCTGTGTTTTCACACCTGTAAAAAGCATATAGATAGGAAGGATGATGAATATGGCCTGCAGTAGTTGCATTAGTTAAGCATTAATTAATGGTTTATTTGTTCACAATTAAGCATTAGTTGAGCAAAAACACACTACTAATTA
>JAUCNO010001137.1:1573133-1584665 GCA_032353835.1 Enteromius viviparus | reverse complement strand
AAAGATATAATAAAATATTCACAAAAATGTGAGGGGTGTACTCACTTTTGTGAGATACTGTATATATATATATATATTAATAAGTTTAATTTAATAGCACCAGAACTTTTAGCAGTATAAATTAAATGCATATACAAAATTATATTTAATATGAATACATCTTTGTTTAAGAGAGCAGATAGTGACTTTTTATCTTTGTGTTTTGTGGCACATTAATTACACAGAGAGCAGCAGGTGGTTATCACCTTAGTCTCCGATGATCTCACATATACCTTCTCTCTCAATGATTTTGATTCACTGTACTCATTACTGACTGCGTTTATTGACATGATGGTGTTTTGAAAATATGTTGTGTGTTCTTGTCTGTGGCAATAAAAGCCCTGATACTGTATATGATCCCGCAGGCACTGATGACTCAGGCAATCCGATTAGAGATCGTCTTAATGCACTGGACCAGGCTTTCCGCTTCCCGTGGTCGGCCATGGCGGTCCAGCTCTGCACTGCCCGCGCCGGCTTCAGCCACTGTCCAGAGGAACGCAGTTTCCATTTCACTGATTGGCCAATGCCTAGAGATGAACGCTTGAAAACTAGATTTTGTGTATATAGACACCTGAGAAACAAAGGCTTCTACCTGACCTCCGCAGGGAAGTTTGGAGGAGATTTCCTGGTATATCCAGGTATGTTTGTGTAGACCAGGAATATCAAAAGGCCTGTTGTTTTCACTGATTACAGATGTATAAAATATATTTTTTTTGCAGCTAAACACTTTTTTCGCTGATCTTTTGACATTTTGCAGGTGATCCTCTGCGTTTCCATGCTCATTTCATTGCATTATGCATCTCAATGGATGAAGAGCTACCTCTCTGTGATATTCTCGCTATAGCTCGTCTGGGCTCTAATGTGAAGAAAACAGTCTTGCTTTGCTCTCCTCGGAGCCACAGTGAGAACGGAAACGATGGGAGTGTGGAGGGTGATGTGGTTTTCTCATCACTGCAGTGGAGTTCTATGGTGTAAAGACACAACTATTGTTTGTTTAATACTTTGATCAGTATTGACTTCAGGTGTGCCTTCTGAGGTGTAAAGTGTGTGAAGATTTTTTTTAAAATTCTAAATGACTGAAGTTTGTTTGACTGTCATCATGCAGAGTTAAGAGTATCAATAAAATCTAATGAATTGTTGTAATTTTGTCTTTCTTTTATGTTAGTTGTCACTTAGTTTAAACATCACAGCCATTTAAAATTACTGAAACATTTTGATTGAAAAAAAATTTATTTAGGTTTTTCCTTTTTTGCATCATTAATTATTTTGATCAAAAAACAAATAATATAATTTTTGCATCATTATCTAAGTGAGTTTAAGCTGTTAACAAAATTGTTTTAAACTCAATCCTGTTAACTTTTTATTTATAAAGAACACTATTTAAATCATTTACATATTTAAACTGCGATTGTAATATTTTGTCTAACATGTTTATCACATATTATCAAATATAACAGAGGCATGAGATGTACCGCAGTTTTTTAAGAGAAAACGCTGCCATCTGGTGGTGTGATGAGGGCATAATCGGCACGTAACCGCTTATTATAATGTGATACTAACTCATATTGCGGTTAATACATAACAGAATCTGAAGAATGTTTTATGACGAAAATAAATTTACAAATAATTTGAATATGTCTAATATTAAAAACCGCAAAGAGGCAGTGCCAGAGGCGCGTTATGAAATCTCGCGAGACAGAGACGAAGACAGAGCGAGATCAAGTCGCAGACGGAGGAAGGCAAGAAAAAGAGGGAGATCTTGACAAACTAATAAAATCCATTAAAATGTCGGGACGGTCCGTGCGAGCGGAGACACGCAGCCGTGCTAAAGATGATATCAAAAAAGTGATGGCGGCAATTGAAAGGGTCCGTCGGTGGTAAGTTGCTTGTTTGAAGAGGGAGACAAGTTTCTTTTCTTCTACGTTACAAAAATAAACTTCAGAGTGGCGGGAGGGGAGGGTGACGTCATTCAGTAACATGACAGACAAGCAGGGCAACCAATGGGCCTCGCTGTATGCTGCATGTGGGCGTGGCTTAGACTTGGCAATGGGGATTGATCACTCTGTTGGTGGTCTGTAATAGAGTGTAGTGATTTTGTCATGTAGCCTACATATGAAATGTAAAAATGAGCAGTTTTCTATATTAATTTTAGTTAGTCTCTGTTGAACATCCTTGTTAATCTCATGAAATCTGCCAAGAACTCATGGTTTTTCAAATAAATTAAGTATTTACCGCAATATGGTTAAAATAAATGAAGAATTACACCGGTACATTTACATTACTTATTATTGCGTTGCAGTGATAAATAAAAAAAATATTGTCTTAAATTGAGTATTTGATACTAACTATCACTGAGAATAGCGTCAAAAGAGAAAACATACATTTTTGTGGTATTAACCTGAAACGTGTTTGTCCTCTTAGGGAAAAAAAGTGGGTTACAGTGGGAGACACATCTTTACGGATATTCAAATGGGTGCCGGTTACAGAGACTAAACAGGTGTGTATATCATTTATTATGTCATCCACTTTTCAGATATATAAAAACGGTATTAATTTTCAAAATGTCTTTTTTTTTTCTTTCTTGCAGATATACAAGCCTAAAGCGACAGGGACTGCAGTGAGGGAACTGAAGGGCTTTCCTACAGATGTAGTGTTGGAAAACGCCCGCTCCGTGCTTCTGGATTTTCAGGGTAATACAGGGTTATGTTTATGTCAGACACAAGGAAATCTGATATTTCCTCTGTAAACACTTCAGACCACTCTCTCTCTTTATATATACAAGTACAATGCAACACTGTTTTTTGTTGTCATGCTCTAGTTAAATAAATGACCTTGCACCTTGACAGTGTGGTTTGCATATGTATGTTAACATAGCATGTACTGTTACATTACAGTGTGCCAAAGTACTTACAGACAACTGACATATTTCTTCAGAGGATTTCACACAAAAATGTTTAATTCATTTACTCTTCTAAACAGATGACAACAGTAATCAGAGTTTCCTATCAGATGTCTATCAGTCTAATACCAAAGTGGACAGCAGCAGCAACTCCAGTCCACAGCATGTGAGTGAGGCAGTAAGCCCTTCCCACGCACCCTACTTCCGTACCGAAGATTCCCAGCCACCCACCCTGGGACAGGAGACCATGGATGCCGAAAGAGGTGAGACAGATCCGTGAAAAAACATTCAGTAAAAAGACTTTTTAGCCTATCTAACTGACAAGATAGATACAAAATGTTGGTCTTTAAAGCAAATGCAAATTAGTATTTTAATGCCAATAACATATCATGTGTTGATGGGGTTCTATATTAAGCAGTGGTAACACATGTTAACTATTAACTACGACCTTTCCCTCAATAAATTCTATATTTGCTGCTTATTAATAGTTAGTAAGCTAGTTGTTACGTTTAGGTATTGAGTAGGATTAGGGATGTAGAATAAGACATTAATATGTACTTAATAAGCACTAATAAATGGCGAATATTCTAGTAATATGCATGCTAATAAGCAACTAATACAGTAGGTGTAACTGTAAAATAAAGAGTTACCTAATGTTTTAACATTAATATTAATAATTAAGTTTCAATATTTTAAACTATTTTAATTTATATTACAATATACTATTACAATAATGAAATTCCGACATCATAACTTAATTGTGTGGAACTGTCATAAAATAATGCCATATCTCAAAAGAAGAAAAAAATCAAAATGGTCCTAAAATGGGCTTCAGGACCATATGTTTTAGTTTGTTTTTTAATTTTAGGGTGAAATATGATTTATTGTTTGCATGTTCTTGACAGATAACAGAAATTATTGCGCATCCTTTATTTCACATTCATACATGTATTTGCACTTTTGTTTTTCATACCCAATATTTAGAGGCATCAACGACCAGCAGTGAGGTGACGGATGAGCCCCCGACTCTAATTAAAGAAGATGTGTTGTCTCTCTCTACTCAGGTAGCTTGAACCTAATGTATAACATAAATATATGTTGTAAACATTATGCAAACCTCTTTTTTTTAATGCATGCCATGTGTGGCATTATTGTTTTTCACAGGACGAAGAGGAGGTGATTGGAGCCCCACCGCTTAAAAGAGTCTGCACTGAGCAAAACTCAACTCTCAGTTAGCACTATGCTGAACATTGCTGGTCAAAAGTGTAGAATTATTTCTGAAAGAGTACAAAATGTACATTTAAGAGACTTTTTACAAACTACCAAATGCCTGAGATTCACTTTCACAGTAAGAAAAAGGCTTGAAATGTTTTCTTTTGTATACATTAAAAAAGATCATCTTAGATCTTTTCAGGTATTTTCTTATGAAGGTAAAGCAGTTTGTATTGCAAAGAAAACGATAAAATGCATGTTTCTCAATTTAAATTGAGAAAGGACTTTGTCAGTATAATAAATGTGACTGCATGGAGTAATAACTGATATACAGTATGGCAAAACAGTTGAATTGTAAACTGTGCCCTTTTTTGCATTTGTGGCATTTCAAACGATTTTACTAAAACGTTTTATTGTAAAAATACTCAAATGCATGCATTTAGGGCAGTTTTTAATAACATCTGTGTTATCTGTTTCTCGATTTGTGTATTATTGTTCAATGTACTGCATCCAATTACCATACTTTTATTAAAAAAAGAAGGAATGCCTATCTTTTATAAATTGTAAGGTCAATCAGATTTGTATTTTAAATATGAAGACTTTCACTTTCCATAGTATTTTTCAAATAAAAAAATTAATTAAATAAAAAAAATAAATATCTGTGTATGATCCATGTGATTTTGCCTGTTAAAATGTACCTGGACACTTTCACTAGACAGATTTAAATAAAACCAATTTGGATTTATCCGTTTTCCCCTGATTGCATCATTTGCAAAGTTGTTAGGCAGGGCAAGAACACTATTATTTAAGGGCGATTCCCAATAATACGATTATTCTCATGAAATTATACAGTTTAATTTAATATTAATAATTTAATATTAATATTAGTTCTTATATATTTAATAATTTGGCGGTTTTTATGTTTAGGTAGAGCTTTATTATTCCATATGTGGCCTCGAAAAACCCTTTAAATTTGCACTGTCTCAACTGCTAAGACTGGCATTAACGTATTAAATCAAGACTGTCTCTTTAATTGGATCAAAAGTGTCGTGTGCACGCTCTATTGTTTCATTTTAAATTCTACAACCACTGTCACTTTCAGCTAAACTGTGGACATTTGGCCTAGGTTATATTTAAAAAATCTAATGTCCGTTATTGATACCAAAGCATAGGAGTCAAACCGCATACTGTCATTTTGAAATTATCTATGAATTTATCATAAACTGACCTCTAGCCACGCTTCCAAACACTCCTTGTATTGGTGATTGGAGGGGTGTTGCTTTGACAAAAGGTGGAGTAGGTATAATTGACAGTTGAATTTGGCCAATCAGATATTTCAGTCTGTGTCGTAGTTCCTCAGTGACCAATCGCTGGAGACAATGGGTGGGACTTATTGTTGCGTCGCCGCTTGCTACCGGGGTAACGGAGTTTTGAGGTTGTACGGAATGTTGCCGGTGTAGCAGGAACTCCCGCCATTTTTCAATCAGCTATAAACCCTCTTGTTTGTTTATGTAATCAGCACGTCCCTCAAAACAGTATCTACGCGGTCTACAGTCGATACGGATAGGGGATTGGTACGTCGCTTTGGCCTGGAGAATCGTCTACAACACGGATCTGAGCAGCATAAGAAAGCCCGCCATACCAGCTCTGACGGGCCGCCTTTCGCGCTTCCATCCCCGGCACCCAGGAGCTTCCGCTCTCTCCTCACGCTCTCTTCAGGCACCTCACCATGACCCCACCGGCTCCCTCAAGCTAGCGGATTTAACACGGGAGATGTAACTGATAGATAAAACCATACTTTTGTTTAGGTTTTGTTTTTCTAAAAGTAACGTAAAGTAAAGCAAGCGCGCGCTAGCCTAGCCCGATGCTACGTCGCTGAGACGCGCGGATTCACGGCAAATTCAGTTCAAGCTGAGATTGAGCGCGGGGTTAGTTCAGTACTTCACTTTGCAGACGCATCCAGGACCGCAGCAAGCACACCATGGCACCGTTACTAGGCCGGAAGCCGTACCCTTTGGTTAAGCCGCTGTCTGAGCCGCCGGGCCCAGGAGAAGAGGTGTTCATCATCGAGCACACTAAAGAGGCCTTCAGGAACAAAGAGTATCCTTTCTCGCTGTCTCTACTATTCACTTGCAAGCACTAACGTTAGACATACAAACACGTGCTCACAATAGTCTCAATTCGTTGTTTCCGCGCAGATCGTGGAGTCTGAGCGTGTGGGAGCGCGGGGTTTGCATTTATGCCTTTATTATTGTTTTCATCTTGCGCGCTGCATCTCATTGTAACGCTAACCGGCTAAAGGTGACCATGACGTTTCGATCAGCTGGGGCTTAACTCTTAAGACCGGGCTAAATGTTATATTTGTCTGATTTTTGAGTACATGAGGAGGATAAACTGTGTATTGCTGATGGGTTGTTGTTGTTGTCCTGAGTGTATTTTAGCGCGGGCTAGTTGCTAGCAAGCTAGCTTCAGGGCGCACAGTCTCTGTGACGTCTGGCAGAACAATTTCTCATCCAAACTGCCATGACTCAATCTTGTGTAACACACACACGAGCCCGCGCTTCTTTACAGGCATATGTAACATATGTGACGTGAGCTCATACATTTATGCTCCTGAACAGCCAACCATCTGTTGACTGTGCATTAGTATATGTTGGGAGAGTGTGATTATGATTCTGTACACAGTTTTAGCTCAGGCGGCTGCAGATGGAGGGGAATGTGCGAGTTCATGTGCAGCTGCTGCGCGAGAGGTCGTTGGCGCGCGAGAAGTTTTCCTTCCGCCACGTGAATTGGTCATGAGTGACAGGATGTGTAGTTTAGGGCTTTAGCAACCAAGATATTACTTCTCTGGTGTATTCCATTTATAAATATTTTTTTAGTTTTTGTAACTATAGCTAAATACTATTTGAACGTGTTTTTATTTATTCCACAAGATCTCTTATCTGACAGATATCGTGGCACTAGGATTCCTAGATAAACTAATCTAATGTCTCTGTAAACGGCATAAAGTGACCCGCGTGTGTTACCCGATTAGAAAACTAGCCAATCAGAAACATTCACTGCCTGTCAGTCACTCTGCGCGTTCGTGGTTTATGACATTGATTGGCTGCCGTGTCCGCGCAGGGCGGGCGTTTAGAGTAAAGGGCATGTTTCTGAAAAGATGTGGGGAAGTCTTATTCAGATTGCATAGCGATTGATGTGGCGGGCGGATGCTGGTCATACTTTACAGAACTGTTCGACTCGTTTGTCAAGATTTAATCACTTGCTTTAAAATCAGGCCTGCTTTAAGATCCATCTCCATTAGCGCCTAAATCTAGACGATTTTCTCATAATTTAGCATGTTTTTTAGGTTTCCGTTTGTTCTAGAGTTAAAGGCTAGCATCACGAGAGTAATCTCATAGTTTTGTACAGGTAATGGTAGAATAATGCATATGGTTATATATAGTTTAATCAGGTATTAACCATTTTGAGTTGATCTCTATCTGCCGTCTGATAAGCATCTTCCTTATGTTAATTGAAATTGAAAACCATAAGAATGTTTTTTTTTCTACCAAGTAATTTTGTCAATCTTGTTTGTAATTATAAAACAATTAATTGTCTTTAATAAAATAAAAAAAAGCACCCAGATATCTACATATACTGACATTGTGCAATGAAGCCCACGTTGGGTTGGGCTAATAATTATACTTTGTGTGATGAATGTGTACACAATACACAATTATTTATCTTTGCTCTGAAGTTATTTCTTTTTTTTTCAGAGCATTTTAAATAACCTTTACTGAGGTTGTTGTATTTTTAATAACTTTACTGTGTTTAATTGCAGATTTAATTATAAAACTGTATAAATGCGGGATCTGCTGCTGCTGGCCCTTTAATTATTAAACTGCTGTGCTACACGCATGCATTAATTATGAAAGAGTCTCTCTCAGAGGATGGACAGCGGAGCTAACATCACTTGATTGGCTCTGCGTTGGGAGTACTGCTGGAGATTTCAGAAGTTGCAGAAAAGCTTTAAGCGATTTAGTGTTTGAGTGTTGTTTTTTTCTCCTTAACACTGTTGTTCAGAGAGTATGAAGCTCGACTGCGCAGGTATGCAGAGCGGATATGGACGTGTAAAAGCACCGGCAGCAGCCAGCTCACACATAAGGAGGCGTGGGATGAAGAACAGGAGGTCACAGAGCTGTAAGTAACAAAATTGAGTGAGTGAATGAACTTGGAGCATCAACAGCGTAATTTAGTTGTCAGTTGTTTTCGACGTCTCTTTCTGACTATGGATGTATCAATATTCAGAGATTTACTGAGCAATTCGTTTTGAAAAATATAAAAACTTTTCGAACATATCGATTCAGAGGTTGTTATCAGCTAAATGTGATTAGTATCCGTTCATTTGGAGTTAGTGAAATATAATATGAGCTGTTTTCAATATTTAGTCATTTTGATGCATTAAGATAAAGCATAGGTTTGCTTTAGCATCTCACATAACAGGTAGAAAGATGTTGGTTCAATACATTATTCTAGACGATTTCTGTCCATTGTGTCATGGATAAGTGAACTGTTGTACTCAAGATTCATAGTGCAACCTTTGCGCTCCTCTGAATTGTCTGTTTAGCAAATTTGTTCCAGCAATATTGCGTTATTACCAGCCATTTGTTTAGAAGATTTAATCCTTTGTGGATCCTCCTGGTCTTTCTTTGAAGAATGTCTTTGGCAGCATCACAGTCTCATGTGATGAGTTAACCACGCCCCCTCATTTACATTTTGCAGTATACACAAACACTGCTAGGGTTGACTTTTTTTTTTGCGGTGCCGTCATTCCCCCCAAACCTGTCTGGAAATCAGAACTTTAATTATAAGAAAGAAATGTCTTCCTAAACTCAGGCCTAAACATTTGAGTCAGAGAATTATTTGTCATACCTGTCTTAAAACATTTTATATTGTCAGCAGCATTGCAAATATATCTGGAAAATTATTAGTATTTTTCTAATTTTTCTAATTAATAATACTTTTTCATTCCAGTATTAATTTTTTTTTTAAATAGTGCCCAGCTTGAAAATACTTGGCTTAAAATTGTTCTTGCGATCTTGTGTTGTTGTTTTTAAATAGTAATAATCAAACTATTTAAAGGCAGGAATTCACTGGGTGTGGTAACCCTTTAATTATGGGCAGGCAATATGACGTTTTTTTGATCGTGGACGATAAATATTTCTCAGCGATCTGCTTTTTAAGGAATATCATGCTATTTTATCATCTAATAAATCATAAATCGTGATTTCCCCAGAAAAAATCGTGACTATATTTTTTCCATATCGCTCACCCCTACCTTTAATTTGTTATTTTCTAGTCTGCTGTATAGCAGAGAGCCTGTAAACTGAACTATTGGCAGGCTATTGTTGTCATGTGACCAAACCTTTGCTCTCTCATTGGTGCCCTTTTGTCTTCAACCCCTTCTAATCTAATAAGAGAGTGTTTTATTGAGTCATCAGCGATCAGGGTAGAGAAATAATTAGCTTTTTTTTTTACTTGAAGCAATAGCTTCAAGTAAAAATGTGACCACCTCAAGGATGTGCAAACAGCTTTCTGTGTGGGTGCAAGTGACAGATTGGAAACAGTTTAGTCTCATAAGCTGCTTATGTAACCAGACAGCCAGAGAACAGTTTGCTGCACAGACCATATAGAGCATAATGCTATAAGGGTCAGTGTGTTTTTGAATCTATTTTTACAGTTCATTCTTTCACTCCATGACCACTAGAGGGAGATACAAAAAAACTGAAGTGTATTAAGTAATTTTGTTTTCATATGAGCTTCACTGGTTATGAATCCTCCCTAAATAAACTAAGGCCATATAGACAAGAGACATTATCAAATGGAAATTATTTTTGTTGTTGTTTTTACCAAAGTAAGTTTTGGTTTTGGTGACGCTTTTTTTTTTTTTTTTTTTTTTCTTAAGTTCATATCCTTAAGCTTTAAAGTTCATCTCTATACTCGCACTCTTTCATGTTATCGTTAGGGATGCTCATTTTAACTGTTAACAGACCGATAGGAGTTTTGACCGATTAATACAATCAGTTAAACATTTTATTTATTTATTTTAGTATTTTACCTACTCGTAGTCTATATTGTGTTTTATTAGCCACATTCACACAGCAGCAGAACACAGTTGTTGAGTCCTAACACAGGGAGTGACAACAGCGTTCTGTAACAGATCTCGCCTGGAAATGATCAGGACTCACAACCGTGTTCTTGGAGCATGCACACTGTGTGAAGGGAACATGACTCGTCATACACTGCTAAAGAGAGCCGCTTCGCTGCACGAACACTCATCTACCGGGTGTTTTGGGTAACTTATAGTGATGTAGAAATTAACTGCATGTCATCTGAAAGTTTTATTAGATCTTGTCAGTTTTCTGCCGGAGCCGCTCTCTTCAATTTTTTTGTTCAGTGCGCGATTCAAATGCTCCGTTCTCGATGAAGGTTTGATGAAATCGCACCTCGATGGGACACCTGTCATGTCAGAAAATAAAAAATATTTATTTATTATTTATGTAAAATAGCTATGTTTCTCGTATAGGCCTATTTATCCTTTTATAATGTTTTTTCTCTGGTCGCAAAAGTGCTGCAGGCGTATGATATAAAAAAACATTAGATACGATCATGTGAATCTTCGTCTTCTGCTGTTTGCTAGTTTTTGCGCATGTACAATGAATCCGCAGAAAACAAATAATATTATTTTTAACGGGTCACAGGCGCTTATCCTTTTTCTAATTGAATGAAATTGAATGAAAATTTAAAATGTTGTCACTTAACCGGTAATAATCGGTGAATGAGTGTCATTTTTGGTTATGAGAAATAACTGAAATGAACATCCCTAGTTATCGCTATTCACTTTTAGCAGGTACCTACATTTAGGTTTTGCTCTCTTTTCCAGTGGAAAATTGGAGCAAACATTCATGACGTAACTAGTAAATTGTAATCTTTTTTCTAATGTGGTTAGTAAGACTGATGTAACGTTAATACTTTAGATGTCATTATAGTAGGGATGAAACGATTCCTCGAGTTACTCGAAATAACTCGATTCCAAAAAATCATCGAGGCAAAATCCTTTGCCTTGAGGCCTATATTAATTAATTTATACGTTTTTTCGCAATGGTTTTTGCATTACTGTGACAATACACTTACCCTTACGTAGGGCTGGGCGGTATACCTTTTCATACCGGATACCGGTGTTTTTTTTTTTTATGATATTCATTTTTCTTATACCGCAATACCGGTAAGTGTATGCGTACAAAGCGTCGGGAACACAGAGCTGCGGAACGTCCCGCCGACAAGCTGTATGCGTCTGCATTAGAGCGGTGGAAGCATGGCCAGTGTGTGTGTTGAGCGGT
>JAUCNO010001137.1:1554696-1571371 GCA_032353835.1 Enteromius viviparus | reverse complement strand
ATATGCTTGTCTGTGAGGTCACTTGTAATTGTATAAAATGAACCTTATATTCTTTGATGGGATTTTGTAAAGCGATAAATGTTTAGTTTTTCCCCCCTCAAATATTTGCTTTATTTGTATGTATTTTATGTTTTATTTCAGGTGAAGAAAGTTAATGGATCTCCCTTAAAAATGAAAAACTCAGGTACTTCTAAGAAATGTGATGGGGAAAACATCCTCAGCACCCCAAAATCAAGTAAAAAGCAAGGCGACAAAAAATCCACTGACCCCAAAAAGAGCCGCAAGAGTGGGGTCACCAAAACTCCGAATGGCAAAAGTGCTGAAAGCTCTAAGAAACCCAAAATGAAGCAGATGACCCTTTTGGATCTTGCCAAAAGCCCCCCTGCCACAGCTAGCCCAAAAAAGCGAGGCAGAAGTTCAAGTACTGGTTCTACTAAGCTGGGCAAACCTTTGCCGCCCATGGCCCTACATCTCCTTCGGTTTTACAAGGAGAATAAAGGCAAAGAAGACAAGAAGACCACTCTGTCCTCGCTGGTGTCTAAGGCGGCAAAAGCGCTGTCTGCAGAGGATCGTGGCCGGCTTCCTGAGGAGCTGAAAGAGCTGGTGGAAAAACGCTGGGAACTGCTTGAGCAGAAACGCAGATGGGCCCTAATGACAGAGGAGGAGAAACAGGACGTGCTGCGGCAGAGGCGCCAGGAAATCAAGCAGAAGCTGCGTGAAAAAGCCAAAGAGCGGCGAGAGAAAGAGATGCAGATGAGACGGGAGATGTCACGGCGTTATGAAGACCAAGAGCTCGAAGGCAAGAGCTTACCTACGTTTCGCTTGTTCGACATGCCCGAGGGGCTTCCCAACACCCTCTTTGGCGACATAGCCATGGTAGTTGAGTTCCTTCACTGCTACTCTGGCCTCCTGATGCCCGATGACCAGTATCCCATCACCTCCATTGCTCTGATGGAGGCTCTAGCTGGAGAGAAGGCGGGTTTCCTCTACTTGAACCGTTTGCTGGTGGTGCTGCTGCAAACACTTCTGCAAGATGAGCTGGCGGAAGGTTACAGTGAACTGGACATGCCATTATCTGAGATTCCTCTGACCATGCACTCTGTGTCTGAGCTTGTTCGCTTGTGTTTGCGGCCCTCTGATGCCCATGAGGAAGAGAGCGCCCGCGGCTCGGAAGACTGGCAGCCTGGTACAGGCTACGATGATGTAGTGAGCAGTGAGTTCTTGGAAAAGCTGGACACGTCGGAGGTGTTTGAACTGAACTCTCAGGAGAAGGTCAGCCTGCTGGTGGCGCTGTGTCATCGTATCCTAATGACCTATTCGGTGGAAGATCATGTGGAGGCCACTCAGCAGCGGTCGGCCGAACTCTGGAGGGAGCGGCTTGCCACACTTAAAGAAGTCAACGAACGTAAAAAGGCAGAGAAGCAGAAACGCAAAGAGCAGATGGAGGCAAAAACCGATGCTAGTGGAGAGGTACTAATGAGGGCAGACAAGAAGAAAGATTCCAATGGGAAAAAAGAGACTCCTAAGGTCCCCACCAAAGTGGAACCAGAGCCTGAGGACATGATCAGCACAGTGAAAAGCAGACGTCTGATGTCCATTCAGGCCAAGAAAGAAAAGGAAGAGCAGGAACGGCAAAACAAAGGTGAGGGATGTGTAAAAGAAAAATTAAAACGCTAGAAACTAGGTAAAAAAAACTGGTTGAAAGTGAGAATGAAGTGGTATTCCAGAAACCTGCAAAGAGTAGAGTAATGGAGAAAAATGATAACTTTAAACATTTTATAACTGTTGTATATTGCATCTGCTGCAGAACGGATGGAGAAGGAAGCAGAGGAGGAGCGAATCAGGAGGCAGAAAGCCTCAGCAGAGAAAGCTTTCCAGGATGCAGTCACTAAATCAAAGCTGGTGATGAAGAGAACACCACTGGGTACTGACCGCAATCACAACCGCTATTGGTTATTCTCTGATGTGGTTCCTGGCCTGTATATTGAGAAGGGATGGGTTCATGAGAGTATAGACTACACATTCACTCCTCCTCCTGAAGACGAGCCGATGTTTATAGAGGAATACAAAGAGGAGATGGAAGGTTAGTCTACCTATACATTTGCTTAAATACTGAATTTTTGTTTTGACTTAATTAACATCTTAACGTCTTGAAAGAGTTTAAATATTGGCCACATAAAATTCTTAATTTGCCATGAAAATTTTTTGGTACAAGCTTTCATATAACCAGTGGAATATATAATTTCTAGATAAGTCCGTTGTTTACAGCAAAAAAAAAAAAAATGAATGAAACTTTAATTGTGTGTCTTTAGACGGAGAAAAAGAGGATGAGGGCAGCGTAGTCAGCGCTTCTAATGAAAATGGCCAGCAGGGGGCACCAGTGCCTGAGTCCTGTATTGAGACCACCGTGCCCAAACAAGGCCAAAACCTCTGGTAAGTGTTCTTGCAAATTCCCAGTTGTATCGTTGGTGTCTGGGAAATCAGCCTTTAAGTAACTTGTGGCTCCGAGCTCTTTTTGTATGAGACTACACATTGTTTTGAAGAATTCTGAAGAGGAAAATGGGCTAAAATGAGTTGTAATAAAGATTTACAGTTCCATGGATCAGGACATGGCATTACATCTGTCTGGACATTGGGCAGCAACACAAATACTTGTTCTTAAATTGTTTTCCCAGGTTTGTGTGTGATTCACAAAAAGACCTGGATGAACTAATAGAAAGTCTTCACCCTCAGGGAGTAAGAGAGAGTGAACTCAAACTCAGGCTGCAGTTAAAGTGAGTATACACACATACACCCTTCTCTTTCTTTTCTGAAAAATATATTTTCACCCCTTACTTGATTTCAATCCCAGGAAAATGGATTAATAATGAAGATGTTGTCTTTGTTTTAGTTACCAGGAAATCTTGCATTCCATTCATCTGACAAAAAAAGGTATCCCAGGCTTGAAGACCTGTGACGGATACCAGGAGCTGCTTAAATACTTGCGCAGTGACGTTATCGAGGTAGCATCTCGTCTGCAGAAAGGAGGCCTCGGATACATGGAGGACACATCTGAATTTGAAGAAAGGGTGAGAGACATTAAGACTGCATGGGGTGGGCACTATAACCAATATCTGTCTTTCTTGCCAGCAAGCTACATGGACATCTCAGGCACTTTGAACCTACCTGACCTCTCGTCTGTGCTTTCAGGTGCGTGACTTGGAGAAGTTGCAGGACTTTGGGGAGTGTGTGATCACCCTGCAAGAGAGCGTGATCAAAAAGTTTCTGCAGGGCTTCATGGCACCCAAACAGAAGAAAAAAAAGAAGACTGGGGGAGAGGAGAGCACGACGGCAGAGGAAGTGGATGATCAGAAGAGACTGGCTGAAGAGGCCAGGGTGAGTGTATTATGAATATGGTTACAAGATACTAACAATGCAGACTAAATAATTGTATTCGTGGCATGCATTCATGTCCGAGTGAAGCAAACATTGTAGACGCTGTACTAAAGGGAAAGAAATCAATTTGTCTTCATTAGTACTAGCAAAAACATGAGATGAAACAAGATACAGACAACTGCACTTGATTTTCTTAACTGATTTTTGATTTTGTTTTTTGAAAACGGATATACACTGTAAAACAAAACAAAAAAATAAAGGGAACACTCTAAAATAAGATTATATAAAAAAGTTATAGATCTGAATGAATGAAATATTCTTATTAAATACTACTTTACATAGTTGAATGTGCTGACAACAAAAATATGTGGAAATCAAATGTATTAACCCATGGAGGTCTGGATTTGGAGTCACACTCAAAATTGAAATGTAAAAACACACTGCAGGCTGATCCAACTTTAATGTAATGTCTTTAAAACAAGTCAAAGTGAGGCTCAGTAGTGCGTGTGGCTTCCACGTGCCTGTATGACCTCCCTACAACGTCTGGAGACTGTTTCTGACCGTTTGAGCAGACGCATGCACATTTTGCAGTGCTCCTCCTGTTCCTACTTGCACAAAGGTGGAGGTAGCGGTCCTGCTGCTGTGTTGTTGCCCTCCTACAGCCTCCTCCACGTCTCCTGATGTACTGGCCTGTCTCCTGGTAGCACCTCCATGCTCTGGACACTATGCTGACAGACACAGCTCACATTGGCGTCCTGGATGAGCTGCACTACCTGAGCCACTTGTGTGGGTTGTAGACTCCCATCTCATGCTAGCACTAGAGTGAAAGCACCGCCAGCATTCAAAAGTGACCAAAACAGCCAGAAAGCATAGGAACTGAGAAGTGGTCTGTGGTCACCACCTGCAGAAGCACTCCTTTATTGGGGGTGTCTGGCTAATTGCCTATAATTTCCACCTGTTGTCTATTCCATTCACACAACAGCATGTGAGACTGATTGTCAATCAGTGTTGATTCATAAGTGGGCAGTTGTGTTGTTTAAGTGTTCCCTTTATTTATTTATTTATTTATTTTTTTTGAGCTGTGTATATTTTATTTAATTGAATAATATGAATCTAAAACTCAACATTTATTTAAATCGATTTTTTTATAATAGACTTTACTCCTTCTGTTCAGGATAATGCATTCTTGCCAAAGAAAGTGAGTGGAATGGGTCGGCAACAATTTCCTTTCTGCTCTGCATTTAATAATCAGTCCTCTTCACTCACCATTTCCCGCCACCTACTCTCTTCTTGCTTGTATAATGAAGCAGCAATTAGTGCATATTTCGTTATGCAGGGAAGATGAAGCAATATTTCTATTAACAAGTATGTCAGTATCTTTGAAATAGCTCATGTTTTGAAAGGAAAACAAAAAAGCCACATTATATATATTTTATATGTATATATTGAGAAATGATTAGGCATAGACTTTTGAAGGGAATTCAAAATTGCTTCTGCATATTGAATTTCTAGGTAGCAACCGCGGTGGAGAAGTGGAAGACCGCTGTTCGCGAAGCTCAGACTTTCTCTCGTATGCATGTTCTGCTCGGGATGCTGGACGCCTGCATCAAGTGGGATATGTCTGCAGAGAACGCACGCTGTAAAGTGTGCCGCAAGAAAGGTGAGATGCCTGAAGATCAGCCTCAAAAACCACATTATCCCACACTGAGCAATGTCACCTGTGCTGGACACTTGGTGCTTTTCCTCCTCTACAGGTCAATTAATGAAGCATTACTTTTAATTCATTTTAATTAAGAAGTCATGTATTGGCACAGTGTTCTAACTTTAGGATTGTCATGTTTAGTGGTTCACAGTAATAACCTAGACCATAGTGGCCTTTCATAATGGAAAATATACATTTCTCAGTCTGTCAGATTGATGCATTAAATTTCAAAAATGTAAACTTAAGTATTGCAAGTCCATCTACCATTATGCTTTTAAAAAATATATGGGAAACGCAACTGTATGTGAAACACATGACCTTCAGACTCAGAGTAGTTACTTTACACCTTTAGAGTATGAAATATAGAGGGAAACACACAAGGGACTGAATGAACATCAAAGAGAGAATGTCTGAGATTTGAAACTGCACCTGTTGCTGTAATGTGAGCAGCACACAAAAGGAAGTACTGCGTGGTAACAGGAAGATTTACCATGCAATTGATCTGGTTTATGATTGTCTTTCTCAGTAGGGGAGGATGATAAGTTGATTCTCTGTGATGAGTGTAATAAAGCCTTCCATCTGTTCTGCCTGCGACCGGCACTTTACCGCATACCGGCGGGTGAGTGGCTGTGCCCAGCCTGTCAGCCAACTACAGCCCGACGCAGCTCCAGGGGCAGGTAAGAATATACACACATTGGGCTTCCTCCATTAAACGTATGTGTGTGTATATATATGTGTGTATATATGTATGTGTGTGTGTGTGTATAAAATATGCTCAAATTTACATGTTTCTGTTTGCAGAAACTATAATGAGGATACTGAGGAAGAGGATGACTCAGAGGAGGAAGATGAAGACGACTCTGAAGAGGAAGAATCGGAAGAAGAATACAGGAACACGGGCCACAGCTGTGAGTGCGACCCTGAGAGCTTTGAAAGCTCCCTCCTGACTTTATTTATTTATTTATTTATTTTTGACAAGAACATTTTAGGAGGGAAAAAAGTCAACTACCAAATGTACTGTAAAAACATGGGTAATGGTTTGAAACTCTCTGTCCTAAGTTTTGTCTTTTTAAAAAAACTGTTTGATGTCACAGTGAGACCTAGGAAGAAGGTGAAGTCGTCTTCAAAGCCCAAAGTGCAGAGTAAACCAGCACAGAAGAAGCATTCACCTCCTAGTGCCAAACCAGCACTCAGACCTGCTTCCAAGCCAGATCCAAAACCTGCCGTCAGATCTTCTTCCAGACCAGATCTTAGACCTGCTCCCAGACCTGTTTCCAACCCAGATCCCAAACCAGAACCTAAACCTTCTCCCAAACCTGCTTCTAAACAATCACCTAAATCCCGCCCTGCATCAAGCAATCCTGCAGACATCGATGAGCTGGTGAGTAAAACAAGATATGTGGAAGTGGGATTTTGTTTAGTACAGTTCTCATGCTCAGCTTTGCGTTCTTTGCAGTATATTTATTTTAGTTTAACTATCAAGCATCAAGCAACATGTAAATGAGAGAAAAAGTGAAGGGAATAGTATCAGGAACAATATACAAGTGTTGTTTGTGTGCAGGTGCGACAGAGCTCCAAGCCTTTATCGAAGAAACAAGCTATTGAGGTAGAGAAGTGCGAGGAGATACTTCAGAAGCTGATAAAATTCCGACACAGCTGGCCCTTCAGGTACACCCTCACAAGACGTCATGTTATGTAGGGTTTGGAATGACATGGGCATAAACCTTTTGGAGTAACTTTTCAGCTTCTGATGTAGTGCCATTTGGTGATTGTGGTTCATTAACACAGATAAGTGAAGCAGTTGATTGAAAGTGAAGTGCTTTCTCTTTCTCTAACCCAGGGAACCTGTATCTGCTGAAGAAGCAGAGGATTATCGGGACATCATCAGCTGCCCGATGGATTTCACCACCATTCAGGACAAGTTCAAATCCACCCAGTATCACAGCGCCAGCGATTTTCTCGAGGATGTGAAGCTCATCTTCTCAAACGCTGAGGAATACAACCAGCCCGACAGCGACGTCCTGACCTGCATGGCTCGCACAGAGCAGACCTTCGTCGAGCTCATGCAGAAGAGCCTACCTGGGATCAGCTACCTGCGACGCCGAACACGCAAGCGCCCTACCGCCCACTCTGACGAGGATGAAGAAGAAGAAGAAGAGGAGGAGGAGGAGAAGAAGGGAAAGAAGATAAATGGCAAACAAGGGAGAGCCTCATCCAGGCAGACCAGACGGAGCAGTGGACAAGACGACAGCGAAAGTGAGGAA
Organism: Enteromius viviparus; assembly: GCA_032353835.1. Lineage (NCBI taxonomy): Eukaryota > Metazoa > Chordata > Actinopteri > Cypriniformes > Cyprinidae > Enteromius > Enteromius viviparus. Next base: position 1,564,030 of record JAUCNO010001137.1, on the reverse strand, counting down.
GATGAGGAGGACGACGAGTCTGTGAGAAGGAAGAGCAAGCGGACAAATCGGAAAGATTATCGGGAGCAGGACAGCGACAATGAGAGGGATAGCAGGAGAACTGGATTGAGACGGACTGCAAGAGGTGTGACTTACGACAAGGAGACCAGCAGTGACGAGGACTCGGGCGTCCAGCGACATTCCAAGAGGCTCAAACGCTCCTAAAGACCAGGGTGCTTTGTGTTCTTTTGTATTCATTTTTGTACCCCTTCCTCATTAATCAGAAGGCGAAGCGGGCAGCCCCATACCCACTGCATATCGGACAGAACTTTTGCTCACCCCGATGTAGATGTTTGTTTATTTTTCTCTTTGGAAGTTTTTTTTTGGAAGTTTTTATGTTAATATTGAAGAAAACTGATTTATATTTGTAAGTTGATTAATAATGGTGACACTTGTTTTTTCAACCTGAAGATTTGCATTGGCAAAGATATGTCATCTTGAGCTCTTAAGACTTTTTCATTTGATATTTGACCTAAACAAAAAAAAAAAAAAAACACTTGTATCCCAAAAACGATTGTAATTGGGTTGTGGATACCATCAAGCCGTGTCTCATTCTGATGTTTTGAGAGGTGTCCCTGTAAATGTTATAAAGTGATTCAGAATGAAACCGGATCCTTTTAAATGAATTAACCAGTGGCCGTCCAGAACTAGGCTCTTTCAATCAAACTGACCGTATGTGTTTTCTGTGAGCTGTTGAATTGGCACTAAACCCCCATGGTGGTATGACGTTAAACTAAAAGTCTTTATTTTTGAATGTGCCACCACTTGTTTCTTTTCTTTATCCTTTTATTGTTTCGCCGTTTTACAATAAAAGCAGTCATCCTTGTGTTTGGGTGAACAACTGTTTTTGAAAAGCAGTGAGCTTGTTCATTGGCGTCTAGCGCTTCCTATAAAACCTCATGCTGCTCTTATTCCCCTGAAACCAGTAGGTGGCACTCTACTACAGTGGTCGTTGAAAGAAAAGCTCCCCCTTGGTGTAAAACTGACATTTGAATGTTATATCCCCACTAAAATTGAACCTGAAATCAAGACTGTAAAGTCATGTGAAACCTGTTTCTGGAAATTCTTTTATCCTATTTCCTTTTTCTTATGAATATGTAAATAATAAGCGTTGACTATATTTTGTTTTTTGATCGTAGCCACGGAAGTCTGAATTTAAGATGAGTATGTTTGTCCACAGCAGATGCTGCTCAGGGCTTTATTCTGGATATAAAAACTCCCTTTAATGGAGATTTCTGATTTAATATCCCTCCCCCAATTTAACCTTATTTTAAATTTCAGAAGCGAGGTCATTCTATCATAACCTTCTTGTCTTGGTTCTTTGGGCTTCATCACCTGACCTGTTGTTTTCCATCAGTAAAGCATACCGAATGGTATGTACTTTCAGATTGAGAGTGAGTTGTCTCAGAGGTGTAAATGCTTTCTTTCAGTCAGGAGGTAGTAGTGGTGGTCAAAGGTGTTTTCACATGTATTTATAGCTCCACAGTCTGGTAGGGTAACTCCGCTTTTAAGGATATCCTTACCCTTTTTTTGACACCCACAGATTCCCTAAGACTTCATTCGATTTTTTTTTTAAAGAGTTTTCTTTATTTCTTTCTCAAAGACCTCTTCAGTGTCACTGCCAGTTGTAAAATCTTGTTATATAAAAGCAAGGGGACGAGGGAGGGAGGGGCAGGAAGATTTGGGTACCGATAGTTTTTTTTTTTTCCTGTGTAATTTCTATACTTTTTAATAAAACATTGTACAATGTCTAAGATTTGTCATTGTCTCTAATCCCCTCCTGTTTCTCTCACCTCAACCATTAAAAAATCTGAATAGGTCAGTTGGGCTTCATTTCAAAACCTACTTATTTTACAAAATAAGTGTCGTAAGAAAGGTGATTGTGTTTTTTAAGATGCCTTATTTTCACTCAAGTTTATAGTATACGACATTTGTAAAATCCAAACCCATAAATATCAGTGCACTCAGTAGAAAGAAAAAAATGTGATGAAGCAGAACTGTTAAGAAATTTAGTATTTCATATTGTGATAGCTTGGTAGTTTTTTAATATTAATAAATGTACAGTATTTGCATCAAAAATAAGGATTTATGCCGATATTATCACATTAAGATAACTTGACATTATTGAAGATCAATAATATTTTTTACATTTTTATTACGTAATACTGACAATATATACACGTCAAAGTTGAGCTTCTATTAGGGAAACTGGACTGTGATGTCCATAAGAAGTGTGCAACCAGTGTGAATCATCTTTGGGCAATCCTTCAGGAGGCTCGGAGTAACATATCAAGTCAATGTTTGAATAAACTGAGAGCTCGGACGACTAGATTATACAGAGCTGTAACAGCTGCTAATGATGGATAATTTGATGAATTTGATGAACTCTTCATGTAGTAAAATATGTTTTCGTAGTTTGTGTTGTGCCTTTTAAGTGCAAATTGATCACAAATTAAAAGGTATTCATGGCAAAATTGTTCAAAACCCCACTTATCAAACTTTTGGAGGGCAGTGTATGTTTGATTCATCAAAGTTGTTGGAAAACCCAAAAACAAAATGCAGACTTGTCTTAGGATATCTTTGATAAATTTTTTGATCCACTTCAAATGTCGACTACTATTATATATATATATATATGCACTTAGTCACATGAGAGCTTGTGTACGCGTCGATGGGGAAGTTTGTTTCAAAATTACGTGTTTAATGCATTGGCAATAAGCCAAATAATGTGCATTTTAAAAATAGTGTGATTTTAATTAAAAAAATAACCCAACATTTGATCATACATTTCTTATTATACTTTGAGTTGTAATTAGCTTGCATGTCCGTCATCAGTGTGACTGTAAATATGCTTCATTAAAAGAGAGCAAATGTTCTAGTACAGGTTCTTATGCGTATTCTGTGGGTTGTGGTGAAAGCTTGTCATAATTTAGAGAGGTTTTGTCCTGTGTTTTATTTCGTGATTGAAAGACCTTTATCTCAAGCGTTCCCGCACTAGCCCCGGTGCTCCTCCTGTCCACGTGTAATGGGGCCCTGATCATGAAAGGGTGAGAGAGTAAAGAGCGAGGTCCGCCATTCATTCTTTAATTACACACACTGGTGTTTTTGTTGGAAGTCTCGGGTGGCAGAAGGTAATTGCCCTTCCTCACGTCGCCGCTCAGCCAGCCTGGCTCCAGACTTTCCACTGAGGACAGGGACTGGGCTAAAACCTGAGAGGGAAATTAAGATTTAAAGTGCAATGGAGGAGAAGAAAGATAGAGGTCTGTTGATTGAGTAAATTAAATGGGTAGTAAGTGGCCATAGCGTTGGTGCATCCCATGCTGTTCCCGAATAAATAGTGTGTTGTGTGATCCTGCTTTATTCTGGACAGAGTAGCTTTAATGTCATTCTTATAGTATTTCAGCATGTCTTTTGTAATGTTCAGCTGGGCAGATCAAGGCTAAAATGCCACCAGTAATGACCATGATGGACCTGCTTTTTCAGGAAACTGTTTCATGTGTTGTATGCTTCATAAGGTCGCAGGAAAATGTCACATCTTCTTTGAAATCGAGAGATTATCACTCTCTTGTCTTTCCTGCGCTGGTCGTCCTCTTTTGAAGATCAAACACTTTGTGATGCTCGTCTTAAAAGCTGAAAGAAATAAGCTTGAGCAACTCTTGAGAGCCTCTACATCAGTGGCCTCGTGTCTAAATGTTGTGTGTACACAAAACGGCATTAAAAATCGTGTATGACGCTTCCCACGCACACATCAGTATGAACTGTGCACAGGTTCTTGTGGGATGCAGCCTCCCAAGATTTGGGGTTAGGAGACCCCTGGTGAGAGTTCAACACTTACACATGTACATAACTACAACTCATCAATCTAAAGAGAGCAGTAACAGGCAGTTCTTGAATTTCATGTGTTGGAAGCAGAACAAATAGGCAAGCGAAAAGATCTGGGTGACTTTGACAAAGGCTAAAAATAGTGATGGCTAGATTGGGTCCCTACCAGAAGTGGCAAGGAAGGACAACCAGTGATCGGAAATGAAGGTCATCGGTATACACACAGTATATCACAGATCAGTCAGATTGCCATAATGATGACTCACGAAAGTGATGAGCATGTGAGCCTTGTGTTGATGTTGCTTTGACACCAGGGCCTCGTTTATTAAATAGCATTTAAAAAAAGCGGCAAAACTTTGAAAATAAAGTGCATACATCTGCTCAGAGCCTGGTGTGACGCTAAACACGGTTTTTATAATGAGCACTGGCGTGGATTTAATCATACGCACACTCTGCGATAAAATCTATGCATACACGCGCTTTATAAATGAGGCCCCAACTAACAAAAGACTGTTGCATATCACACACACCTTCAAGGCAGTGGCTTCTTTTAGAAGGATAATACGTTCTGCTGCCATGTAAAAGTTGTTCAGGAATAGTTTGAAGAACATAAAGAGTTCAGTGTTTTGTCTTGGCCACCAGATCTATGACAGGGATGTTCACTTCTGTTCCTAACCGCTTCCAAACCTGCTCCAACAAACCTGAACACTTTGATTTTAGCTGGTTGAGGTGTGTTTGAATGGAGTTGGAGCTGGACGGTAGATGGGGTGTCCAAACCTTTTAGAGTTTAGCTCCAACCCGAACTAAACATCAGTGAAGATTCAGATTGACTAGAAACTTCTAGGCGAGTGGGTTGGGCCAAAAATCTGCAGGACATTGGTTCTCCGGGAGCAGGATTGGAAAATTCTGCATTCCATATATACGATCGATAGATAGATAGATGATAGATAGATAGATAGATAGATAGATAGATAGATAGATAGATAGATAGATAGATAGATAGATGGGTCAAAAAAGTTAATCAAAGACTAAGCATTTTAGTTTTTGGTTTAAGGACAAATTCCATAAGGCTTTTGATCCACTTTAAATGTTGACTACTGTATATATATTTACAACTTATAACTTATCAAACTAAAATAATAGTTCTGTATTTTCAGCAGTACCATCCGCATCTCCAGAGGATTTAACTCCAGAACTGTCCACGGATGAGTCTGTCGATCGGGACAGAGAGAGTTCAGAGGACTCGGGGAAAAAGCGCAAAAGGAGAATCCTGTTTTCAAAGACGCAGACGTTTGAACTGGAGAGACGCTTTCGGCAACAGAGATACTTATCCGCGCCTGAGAGAGAACATCTAGCTAAACTCTTACAGTTGACTCCAACGCAAGTGAAGATTTGGTTCCAAAACCATCGGTACAAAGTGAAAAGAGCCCGGACAGAGAAAGGAATGGACCCGTATCTGCTCTCTCCGCGGCGGGTTTCTATCCCCGTTCTGGTGAGGGACGGAAGACCCTGCCATGTCCTCAGTCCTCAGGACATCACTGCTACTGTTCCAGCAGCGGCATCATATAGTGCCTTTAACAACCAATCCCCTCACATTCAACACAGTCACAACATCTGCTCCAGCGTCATGACACATCTGACATCTGTCAGTCATCTGGGCCTCATGCAGCCTTGGTCCTGGTGAAGAGCGTCTTGCGGAGAGTTTTTACGCAGCGGAACTTACGCTTTACTAATTAGACTGTATTTCTACAATGTGGACATATCTATTTTAAATGTGTTTTATATGGGTTTTCTTTCCAGTCTTGGTTCATTTTATTTTTGATAAAACTGTTATACTGACAACCTGGGACATTAGCATCTCGTAAAATTGCTATTTGTAGATATATTTATGATTTACAGTGTATTGATGAGGAAATGTAATTAATACTGGTCAAATATGTCTTATTTTTCGTTAAACTTAGCAAGATTACAAGTAGGTTACTGACAATTTGACAACGTTAAAATTAATTTGTTTCGTAGCATTTTCATGTGTTGTTGTTTTTATTTGAATACTGAAATTAATTATTTTGTCTAACCTTTAATAAACTTTTATTTTCAAAAATATTGTTCTTTTCTTTTTGCAAAAGTGTGTGTGTGTGTGTGTGTGTGTGGGTGTAAATGACCACTCCCACCCTCGCGCCGTTATTTTAGGATAAATTTGCTCTATTTCTGCAAGAGTTGATTTGCGACAAAAATATTTTCAACTCTTTTAAAAGATTTGTTAAATGTATAACTGAAAATTGCAACAACAAAATAATAATAGAACAATATTCCGTAGATGTAGGATTATCTTCCCGTCGCCATATTGCCAGTAGTCTATCAAAAATATTCTTCTTTCTTTTTTATTAAGATAGACCTCCCCACAATCGTTTTTAGGAGGCATCAAAGGTAACTGTAGTTTTTCAGTATGGATTTAAGCTGTTTCACAAATAATCTTCCTGTTCACATTAAAACCTAAACAAATAATGGTACAAAAGAAGGAATAGATTTTTTTTTTAATGTATCAATTACTACAGATAAACAAAACCAAACGAAAATAAATAAATAAAACGCGGGCTTTACCATGGGTCTGTTTTGTTTACATGTGGGGGCATGTTAAACACTTTTGGAGGCACTGGGTGAATTTTTTGCAGAGATCAAGTAGATGGGTTTTGTGGTGCCAGAGAGAAAAGAAAAGAAAAGTGAGAACCCAAGAAACTGAGGTCACTACTGCCTAATCTACGGACTAGCGAGATGATAAACGTGCCCATTACGCAGCGCACGCGCACTGCATTCTCCTCAGTGACCACTTGGTGGCAGCATTGTATTTTATAATAACTTACATGAGAAACGCTGCTCTGCAGTTATTCGTGGCTCCTGCCTAGATGTTATAATGAGCAAGCCCTAAAAATAATTCAGACTAGACTTAGTTAGTTTTAGGTCAGCTCTGGCTAACAGAAAAATAAACTTCAAATAGGCCACGTCTATGTATTGCATAAACTTATGGAAAATGTCTTCGATCATGCAAAACTTTTAAAATATTTTTTTTTTAAATTGTGCAGCTACAACCCAGAATACATTCAAAAGATAGACCTGATAGTGGACCGCCCGTGCTGTTGGTATTAAAGGCCAATCGACCTTTTCATGATTAAACGTTCTCTAGCGAGTAACTAGACAATCTGTTCTGATGCCCTTTACTGTACAGCCTAAAGAAGGCAAAGCCTAATACAACGTTTAGCTAGAAAATGATTATTTTGTAATGTAAACCTTCAAGCAGGCCTACTCAGAATTTAAGGTTCATGATATCTCAAAACCATATGCCATGTTTTTAATTTTGATCATTTTCACATTTACATTACTGCTCATTTACTTGTAATATCCATTGCTGCATCAATAACACCTGAATTTCGCAAAACTTTTTTATTTTAGACGAAATACAAGCGTGTATTTCCGTTCCAAAACTTGACCCTTGTACGTCACAGAAAAACATTTCATAAAGCTGCTTTGTAAGCGAACGGAAGGCTGAACATTCTCTCTGGCCTGGAGGTGGCGATATTCTAAAACAGTAGACACTGGTCAGTTTTGTTTCCACAGTGATCCAAAAGAAGAAGGAAATCTTTGAAACATTAAATCACTTTACTACATCCAGAAAATCCGCTCGCGCGAGTAGACTCTCTCGTCTTCAAACTGGTCAAACTGTTAGTTGCTGTTTAATCACATGAAACCGTCGAACCTTTCCATTGCACAGAAATATTAAAATATTCTTCACACTAAGAAAAAGGGTTATTTTAAGAGCTGTTCAGAGTCAGATCTGGCACGAGATGTTCTGGCAGTGAGTCATGTGTTTTGAAGCTCTGCTGATCCAGAACTTCTTTTTGTTTGTGTGCTTGAGCAAGCTTGCTGAACCTGAACGTCTCCACGTAAAGTCAGATGTCATTTGGTTGTGTGTGGATGTACCTGAGCGCTCTGAGCTTTCTTGAGGGCTCTTCTGTAGACAAACATCTTCACAAAACATCTGCTTACTTCAGCGAATATCAAGGAAGAAGGAAACGTCAGCTCGTCCTGACGTCCTTCACTGAATTGGAGTGTTGACATGGACGCATAAATAGGCATAAAACTTCAATTTACAGCAAAAATCTGATATCTAGCTATCTAGCTATCTGTCAGTGCTGGGCAGTAGGTAACTTGGCTACTGTAACAGGGCAGGCTACTACTCTTTGCAGTAACTAATTACTAATAAGATTTCAGTAATAACATTACAGTGACCATGCATAAAACATCTTGGTTACAGCAGATTGAAAACTCGACAATCAAATAATTCCTAGATTTATTTTCATAATTGTCATGACTCTCACATGCATCTTGGAACAAGCTTGGAACATGACAAACTTACACTCGGCTGGTAGAAATACCGCATTATATATTTTGTCAGGAAAAACTGTGGTATAAGTGGTTATCCCAGCCAAATTTCTCTGATCATCAGGTGCTACATTATATTACTATAATTCAAAAACTTTTTGGGAAAACTGAACAGATTCTTACAAACGTCTGTGATTTGATCAAATCCATGATGAAATATAATCGTAAATGGGTAACAGAAATTACAATTAGCTTTAAGCTGCACGCGATGATTAATGATATTAATACATTTCTACTTCCATCAGTCCCTGTTGAGTGTTTAATAACTCCTGACTGTGAGCCAATGTGGGTTTGGTTCAAATTATATGTTGTTAGTAACATTCTAGAGGAATTATATGTGGAAGAAAAAGTACTAGTACTAGTGTGTTACTAGTAGTGTAAATATTTACTGTTGACAGAAAGTAACAATATTATCTCCATGTAGCCTACTTTATCATTTATTAGCAATATTGCCAAAACTTAAATACTGTATATGTAGCTATTCCATACAATAGACTTTTACTCTTTATTTAATGAGACTAATTATAATTACTACATTGAACCAAACAAAACAACCTGAACAGCAAACTTAAATAATAATAACATTATTATGATTATTATAATTATTAATGAGGTGATGTGGGTCAGCTGTGGGGATGCCAGGTGGTCTTAACCGAGTCTTTAAAGTGGGCAAAGTGGGTCGCCTCTTCAAATGCTGCAGGAGCTCAGCTGCCTGGCCTTCTCATCTCATTTAAACCCCAGAGAGAGAGAAAGAGAGAGCGCCTGAGAGATTTGCTGCTTTAGGTAAAGAGGGAAGAGGAAGGACAAAGAGAGGGAGAGAAGGTGGGTAGGTATGTGAGAAAGAACTGATGGAAAGCTCAGCTGAAGAGGGGGAGGAGATTAGAGGTCAGATGTGAATTCAACAGAGAACATGGCCTAAAATCCCTACGTTTTGTTTGATATATTTGGACAGAAACAAAAATGTTTACATAAATTTATTTTTAAGGTATCATATGTATAAATATATATATATATATATATATATATATATATATAT
>JAUCNO010001137.1:1524239-1536782 GCA_032353835.1 Enteromius viviparus | reverse complement strand
GATTACATACTACATACACATCTAGTTACTATGAAAGTACACAGGTACTAGGGACACTTAATATAAAGTGGGACCAACACGGGTATCTGTACTTTTACTTAAGTAAAGAAAGTGTGTACTTTTGACACACATACAGAACATTTGTTCACAAGACTTTTGAGAACTGGGCTCGTGGACTAGTGTTTTTGCTTTAAAATGATGTGAAAATGATCTTGTTTACTTGCTCACAGACAATTATACAGTTATTAACATTATTAACATTAACAAGTCACTTTTTGAGTGAAAGGGTCTATGTGAGAAGGCATTATCAGTACTCATGCAGTGATTCATACCCGAGAAGACAAAGGCCTGCATAATGAGCTACATAATGAGCCACAGACAGGTATGTGACTGAGAGAGTAGAGTTACCAGAGATTCTGAGATAAAAATAAGTTTATATATTTTCAGTATATAGTTCAGTATTAACAAAAAAACCTGAGATTCAATTGCTAGTTCAGATAAACGGTTCATTAGAAACAATCAAACTTACTGAGTTACAAAGTTACAAAGCACTCATCTTGTCTGATATTTAATCCAAAGTTTATTCCTCTGAGCGCATCTTCTTGAGGTATTTATTTATCAAAGCACATTTTTTTAGGTGAATTCAGTCTTGTTCCTCTCAGCACAAAGCGTACAGTATCCAGGATAAACTTCAGGTAAACTCTCGCTGCTTTGTTTGTGCTGATGTGGGTGTTTACATGCTGAGCGCTCTGCATGGATGATTATTATACCTTTTGTGCGTGTGGGGGCGTGGTCACATTAAAAGATAAAGAAGGATACACTAAAGACTGGACATTGTGTTGGTTTCATATGAATTACTTTATCACAGAATATTTGTTTTCGATTAGACTGTCTTAGTGTAATAGTAGACATATCAAGCTTTCTACAGATATAACGCTCACGTCACTGTGTGGAGTTTTCGGTGAGTTTCAGTTTCATTTTAGTAACTCATTGGTCATTGAAGATCACGCAGACCAACGCGGCAGACAGCGCACCCCGTATGTTTTCTTCTTTTTCAAAATATTATAGATGTATTGTATACACAATAAATGTATTGCTCTTATCTGTACGATCAAAACTCAGTGTGTAATTTAAGTTCGTATTGGCGTCATCAGAAAAAGACACATCAACCCCCATATATGCGGGAGCGGACCTCAGTGGGTTAAAGAGAAAATGGTGGCAGGTCACGCCTAAGGGGAATAAAGCACTTTTCAACATTCCACTCAATTCCTGATGGAGCTTTTACTTATTCTAGGAAATTTTGTAAAAACTGTAATATTGTAAAATATAACTTTTTTTTTTCTTACATTTTTGAAAATGGAAAAGCTTTTTCAATTCCAAACATCATTAATCCAGTTGTCACGTTCTCATGTAGTTTCAGACAGACGAAGGAAACACAAGTTGAGGACAAAGAGCAGAAAAGCCAGGCTGACAGTGAGGATCCGGAGGGCCAAGGCGGAGTAAATGGCGCCGGCGACCGACGTGGCAGAAGGGCTCCGGATGGCCACGGTGGAGCCGGAGCCTCTTTGTTATTTTGCAGCCATTTACTAAAATAATTTAAGTTCATTTTTTTCCCTAAATGTACACACAGCACCCCATATCCTATAAGTCATATAAGTATTCAGACCCTTTTCTCAGTATTTAGTAGTACCCTTTAATTGAATACAGCCATGAGTCTTTTTGGGAAAGATGCAACAAGTTTTTCACACATGGGTTGGGGATCCTCTGCCATTCCTTCTTGCAGATCCTCTCCAGTTTTGTCAGGTTGGATGGTAAACGTTGGTGGACGGCCATTTTTAGGTCTCTCCAGAGATGCTCAATTGGGTTTAAATCAGGGCTCTGGCTGGCCATTCAAGAACAGTCACAGAATTGTTGTCAGGCCACTCCTTCATTATTTTAACTGTGTGCTTAGGGTCATTGTGTTTTTAGAAGGTAAACCTTTGGCACAGTCTGAGGTCCTGAACACTCTGGAGAAGGTTTTGGTCCAGGATATCCCTGTACTTGGCCACATTCATCTTTCCCTTGATTGCAACCAGTCGTTCTGTCCCTGCAGCTGAAAAACACCCTCACAACATGATGCTGCCACCACCATGCTTCACTGTTGGGACTGTATTGGACAGGTGATGAGCAGTGCCTGGTTTTCACCACACATTCCGCTTAGAATTAAGGCCAAAAAGTTCTTTCTTGGTCTCATAATACCAGAGAAGTCTATGCAGGCTTTCATGTGTCTCGCACTGAGGAGAGGCTTCAGTCGGGGCACTCTGCTATAAAGCCCCGACTTGTGGAGGGCTGCAGTGATGGTTAACTTTCTACAACTTTCTCCCATCTTCTGACTGCATCTCTGGAGCTCAGCCACATTGATCTTTGGGATCTTCTTTACCTCTCTCACCAAGGCTCTTCTCCCCGATAGATCAGTTTGGACTGTTCTGTTTTTTTTTCTGTCAATACGAGGTGCTGTGTGTACATTACCGAGAAAAAAAAGAATGAACTTGAGTGAAAGAGTGAGTGAAAAATTTATCAGGCTCTGAATACTTTCCGTACCCACTGTATATAAGTGTATGTTATATGTCATAAACATGTATATTTTCTTATATATATATATATATATATATATATATATATATATATACAAATACATGCATTTATATATTTAAGAATAATATGTTATATTTATGTTTTACATATATTTATATATAATAAAAAAAATATAAATTTAAATATGTTCAACTAACAGTTGAAGAACCCTGAAAAAACAAACTGCAAGATTGTTTTTGTTGATTGTCACACAGGACACATTATTCGTAATTAAGTACCAATAATAATTAATAATTAAATCTGAATATTACAATTATTTCTGAAACATATTACTGGAGTAACGGGTGCTGAAAACTAAATTTTTTAAATATGTTACTATTTATTTTAAACTGTAGTTCTATTTCACAATATTTTTATTTTAACAGTATTTGTAATCAAATAAATGCAGCCTTGCTGAGCATGAAACTTAAAAAAGGGGCAAAGACTCTATACATAAAGCTGTTTTTTCTCTGTTTATTTTATTTAGCTGTGAGAAGCATGTGGTGTCTTTTGTTCAAAGACACATTTGTCTTAGTTACAGTAAACTCAAATAAACCTTGCTGCTGTCTGGCTCTAGCTGTGGGGCAGTGATTTTGTCTTGAGTCCTGGAGTCAAAGTAGAGTACAGTCCATGTGTGTCTCACCATAAATGCCCTCTTGAGTCCCATTAACAAACTCTGTAAACCTTGGAAACAATCACTTCTTTTCTGTCTCTCTGCCCTCCCTGTCGTCAAGCTCGATGTGACATTCCATAAGACTGGTTTCAGCACACTGCATGCCCACACTGTATAACTCAGCACATCAGCCTCAACCAGCTCATGGTTTGCATGAATTAGCACTTTACTGGAATTTTGGTTGTCGATCTGAGTTTTTCATCCAATGACAATTAAGCATATTTTCCATCCCAAATGCTCATTAATGATCTATTTAATGAATTATTTATTTCTAAAATTAAATAAATTTGATCGCACTTGGCTGCACTCATTGGAACTCAGATGAACTTTTATATAGCTGCACGTCAAACCTAAGCTCACAAAAAGTGAGTCCCTCTGAATGGAAATTGTGTCAAATTGAAGCTTAATATGAGAGTGTAATAAGCTGTGAGTGGTTTAGGGCAGAATGTAAGCATAAACTCAAGATTAAATGAATGAACACAGCTGAGGGTCTGTCTTCTTAATAGCCTTAATGTAAGACGGGATGTAAAGTCGTGCTTGGAGCCATCTAAAACAGAAAACGAGCTAAGAGGAACAGTGTCAGGCAAGTGAGGAAATTACTAAACAGGGTGCAGGCTGAAGATAACCACACCTGGCTAGACTGACAAAAAGGGAACCGAATTTCACTGCTTTCACAACATTATCGGCTCTGAGGACAGATTTGTTCTGGAACAGCTTCAAGAGGATTTCCCTAAAGGATATGATCACCTTTAAAAAAGCACCACAACATCAGGCCCCTGGTCTCTGAATGCCATCAGAACTCAGCGGCCTTGAACAATCTCCAACCATGCAGAGCACAAAACGCTTTCTCTTTCTTCCACACACACAAGCTTTCCATCTCTCTTTCTGCTGAGAAGGCTTGCTGTCTCACACCAAGGGAATTAAACCAGACTTCTCTTTAAAACGGTGGAATTTGATAAGTCTGCGCTCCGCAATAACACACTTGGGTGGCTGACGCACACACACACACACGGATAGCGATTTCTTCTATGGCTGTGAGCCAAGCAAACCATCATGACGGCAATAAAACCTTCATGCAGGTCTAGTGCCAATAATCCAACTTCACCGTACGAACCATTCCAAAACTTTCTTGAATTTGTACTGGCACCACAATATATATATATTCTGTTAATAAACCACTAAAATAGGAAGTGGCACTAATTTGATACACATGTATCTGAGAGGCAGTGAGTGAAAGCAGCTTCTTATCGCTCAGTGTCTTTTCTATTTTGGGTTGTTGATTGACTCCAGATGTGACTAGGGGACGTGGGGGGTTGGGGGGCCGAGGATTTTGTTTCAATTTCTCGTCTGCGAAAGCACACGCTCACAACGCCGCTGAGGAAATGTGATCTCTAATGCTTGGTTTGCTTTGAGTTTATTTGTGAATTCCCACAACAATCCATTCATTCTAGATTTCATTCATATCATGTCAAAAAAGAATTTGGGAGGGGTGTGCTAGCGGTTGCCAGGGTGCTACTATGCAATTTTGCCAAAGTAATTAGCATAATGTTTGTGGTGGACCCATCAGTCTATTCTAATGACTGCTAGTTGACATGAAGTTGTAAAGTTACTTACTGCTAGTGAATGCCTAAAGTGGACTAGTGTTACACAAGTCTTACCCAAAGTTCCTTTTTGTTAGTTTCAGCACTCATGTATTACTCTTTTCTGACCTTGATGGACTGAATTATAAAATGAACCTCAAAAGACTTCCACATCAAAGAAGGTGGAGGTCCAGAGCTCGCTGAAGATTATCGTAATATAGACTGTTCTGGGTGGCTGCTAAGATGTTACTAAATGATTTCAAAGGAGTTCTGGGTGTTTGCTCATGTGGTGCTATGCTATTTCTAAAATGTTCTGGGACTAGGAAGTTGTAAAAATGTGATTACAAAGGTGGCGTTATGGTTTTTCTACAGTTATCTGGGTGGCTGCTAAGATGTTGTAAGGTGGTTTCAAGCAAGCTTCCTTAATGCATTATTAGATATGGTCGCAAGTTTGATTGAACTCTATTGATAACAAGAGGAATTTGCGACCATAGTTGCTTTTGGGAAACTCACCCTTGGGTGGTTGTTAAAGCATTGCTAGTTGGTCTAGTTGGTTAAAGAGGTCATCAGAGGGTTAATATTGCACTGAAAAGTGGTTTCTAAGGGGTTTAGGGGCTAGTTGCATAAACATAGTCACAATGTTAAGGCTGTGTCTTAAGTTTGTCCAACTAGCAATTAGTCAGGAGGCAATAAGCCTTACATTTCTGATTTAAATTAGACAAAGCTAAAAAAGGAAACAAAAATGACTACATTTTTAAGGCTAGTCTAACCTGTTTATGTATCCGGCCACTGGGTGGTTGATTAAATTTCACTAGATACTGTATCTACTGTTCTGGGGTGTGTTTCCCAAAAGCATTCTGTTTGACCAACTCTAGCGCTCTCTATTCTAATTCTGTTTGATATATTTGTTGACACGACCCTCTAGTACTTTATTCATTTTCTAACTGCTTGTTTTCACAAGAAGCTTTCACAAGATGGAAATACTAATGAAGACATGGGCAGATTATCACAATTCTTCTCTCACTGGCACATGTCAGCAGGTCAGTACTATTGACAGCATTGCTGCATCACAAGGTCTTGGTTTTAATCCCACTCGACTGAAGAGAACTGACGTTTGTATGTATATACGGCTGCCTCGGACTCAGTCTGACAGCGGAGCGCTCTCTGTTCCATGACTGATTGGGCTCAGGAGATCAAGAGCGCACTAGCTGCTTCACCATGGAAAATATTTGGAAAACCTCCTTCTTCCTTTACTCATATTCTTCTGTTCAAAAATTTATGACACAAGGTGTTGCTAGATCGAGAAATGAGTGCACTTGAAATCTTCTTTTCTCCCAGGTTGTGCTTTAATCACAAAAACATCCACTAAAAAGCACACAGCAGCCATTGCATTCTATTCAAATATGCCAAGGTGATGAAACTCTAAGCTGCAGACAACATGGAAAAGAATGTGAATAAACTGAATAAAGTGGAAAGCTTCATTGACTAGCTACATTCCATGTGGTTTCTCATTAACCACGACTGGCCCTGGATTACGGGATGTCTGATTAAGCGGTGAGCAAAGTCAATCAGTGAAAACAAAGAATGGACAGGCGCAGTGAGCCACACAATGTAAACAAAGATAATGGCTCTGTTTTAAAACCTAGCCTGGCTGTCTACCGCCTACATACAGCTGCCTTCAACATCAGCTTCTTCAACTGAAATATCACCTCCACAAGATTTGCAATGCTCAACATAGGCATCAGCTCACAAATGTTATGCGCGAAATAAGATTATATTATCTTTAACCAACCGATCTTAATATATTTTTAATATAAAGAATAGAAATATAAAAACCTTTTAATAACATATACATTTAAAACTTCTAAATATCATCAAAATACATCAAAACATCCTAGAACATAACATATACTGTCACAAATGTTTGTTTTTGCAGGGTCCAAAATCATTTCACATGCTTTTGTGTGACTGTACCTTTAAGCCTCCCCATTTGATATCCATTTAACCTCATTGCTGTCTAGGATAAAGATAATAAAGATATTTCATTTGTGATACTTTTTGTCCTGTGGGCTTCCTTAGACTAAATCTTCTTTAGAGTTTTTTCTTTGCAAAGAGTTTCTTTGCAAAGAGTATCTTTGCAGGAAACTATGCATGAAGACTGCTAAAAAGAGATTAGATGTTTAAGATGAAGGAGAGGAAAATGAAATCAAATCCACTGAGGCCGCTATCCTCAAAAGTGTTTTGTTCTCAATAAAACTAAATGTGTCTGACTGTGTGAGACTGCACAAATGAGTTTATTCCAGCCATAAATCCACAAGTTATGCATTTAGGAGTAAAGTAATAAAATTTATAATTTAAAGGTCCTTTTTTATGATATTCACCCTATTACCTATTACTCACTGTCTGAAATAAAACTGACTTTGCTTTTCCCCCGCATATATGGAGATGAGAGAGCATAGGTCACAGTATACGAATGAACCTCAGAGCATCATTCGAGACAGAGATGCACTTCTGGAAAAACAAAAACATAGGTCACGAAAACAAACCATTAGTCATTTTATCAAACTTCCGTTATCTTCTGACTTCAAACATTTCACAGGAACCAAACATTAATGCTCCCAATTGGGATCACTTACAAACACACATACATAACCTCTGTTTCAAAACACAGTGAGCTTGTCTAGCGACATCCTAACTGCTATCTAAGTGGCTGATTAGAACAATGTTTAAAAGCAAAAATATATGATTTCTTGTGTGAAGTGTATGAACCAACTCTGATTTCAAACTTGGTGTTAGCATGTTGCTAAGCTAACAACACAATATTCTAGTTAGCTCTAATCAGGCATTTTCAAAATAGATGGAGCTACTAGAGTTTACATTGGCAATGAAAGAAAGTACAATTGTAACATCTAAGGACATTTTTCATCCTGATGAAAACACAGCTTTACTCTGATCTTGCAGGGAACCCTGCAAAAAAACAGCATATGCTGGTTAGTTATGTTTTGTAGCAGGTTTATGCTGGTCCTTTGCCAGCACATTACTAGCTTAAACCAGCATATCCAATCAGCATATGCCAGTTTTTTTCAGCAGGGGAAAAAAAAAACAGAAAACAGAAATTGCACTTGCAACTTGCGTTTCAGTTTTAATGAAATCTAGTAATTTCAGTTGGAATTCACGTGATTGGGAATTTAACATGATGGCAAAAGATTTCCTCATGAAGATTTTGCAACTGGTTCAAGCAGGTTATGTGGACACACTGCACTGAGTCTGGTCCAAAGAAAGCTGCTTGATTTGAAAAGTGATTTCTGTGTGAGCTGTGCCTTATACAGTACATTGCTATACTATTGACACCAGGCGATGCACAATATTGGTTTCTTAAGAGGTTTCGGTAGCACTTTATTTTATGGTTACACCTAATATATATATACAACAATATTAGCAATTTATTAGTGCTAAGCACTATTATTCTACATGACCTTATTCTATTTCCCTAATACCCAATATCTAAACTTAATAACTACCTTACTAACAATTAATAGCAGTAAATTAATAATTTATTGAGGAAAGAGTTGTAGTTAACAGTTAACAAGTGTTACCTTTTCTATAGTGTTACCAAGGTTTCTAACTGCATTCCATGTGAGGTGATTTTGCTGTCTGTTTTTTGGAACATGCTTTGCGTTGTGAGTGCAGTTATCTATGTGCTCTTGGTAGGAAAAGGAATAATAAAAGATGCAACAACATTTGTTTCTCATTTCGCGTTTCAAAAGAAATCCATACAAATGGGAATTTCACCTGAGGGCAAAGGTTTCCCCATGCAGACTTTGCACTGAATTATAGAACTGATGGACCTTTTTGCCTACAAAAATGAATTAATGTGAGCAGATCTGTAGAATCTAGACAAAAAAGTATCTTTAAAGGCTAATGTTGCTGTCTATCTGGTCTTGGTAGTAAGCAGGGACGTCAATGTCCAACAATGCACTTTATACAACACAATAAATATGTACAATGGGTTCATAAATCACTAGCAATGCCACAAATATAAAGATATAAAACGAAAAGCGGAGCTACAGCAAAGCTCGACTAATTTAAAAAAACGAACGGCCTGATTTTGTATTTGTCTGAAACCGAATGTTGCTACAGACTGCATGCATCCCTGATGTATTATTCTTGCCATTTAGTTAGGTAGTTTAAAGGTTTAAACGAGCAGCTGGTAACTGTGTGATAATCACACACATCATTAAAGCACCATTTAAGTGAGCTATTAAGCATTCTGAATTATTCTCATGTCTTTGTGGTTACGTTTTAAGGACATTTGTTTAAATGAGGCTGCATATTGCTAGAAGTGTTTGCTGTTTTAACATTTAATTTAACATTGACGCAATAAGAAGAAAATAAGGCCCAAGGGCTGCCCGCATCGCTGATTTTATGCAAACTACTGAACCTTCAGTGTCAAACTACAGCGTACAGGTTCATATTCCCAGAACTGTACATCATATTACTGGAACCGTACGTGATATCCGCCGGATGTCACTGCGAGTTGTGGCCAGTGACCACACACGTCAAACACATTAACCAAGCCGTTTTTTCTAGACGTCACTGAAGATTCTGCTCTGAGACACATATACCCGCAGAAACCAGACACAATGTACGACCAAGTCTAGTGTAAAACAAGGTTATTGTTTGTGGCTGGTCCTACCATGAAAAATTGTAGAAACAATTTGCATTCAGAAATTGCTAGTTAATTTCTCCAATAATAACAAAGAAATTGCAAGTAGCACAATAAAACTGTGAAATTCTGAAGCAATAAACTTAAATAGTGTTTTCTTGTAAAAATGATATTTAAAAAAATAAATAAAAAATCCTGTGTACCTGTCTTTAATATGCTGATTTAAATTACACAGCTCTTGAACCACTTCATTCCATTATTGTATAATGGCCAACTGTTAATTGACAGTCTTTCTCTAAGAAAATTGCATTTTTTATTTGGTAAACTAGCTGTGAAAAAGCAAGCTAATGCACAGTTAACTGGTCATTACCAATAAACCTAAACAAGGTGATTAAACAATATTTATCTGAGAAATTCATTATTTCTCAGGCTTGCTGTTTTACCATACAGAGCGGAAAAAGCAGGATGTTTGTTTACTTGCTTTCTTATTATCAGCTCAGCTAATCAGAAGGATTTTATGAGGTGTTAATTTGATGACAGAAACAACTAGAACAATGCTTTCTTCAAACCTCGTAATAGTAGCAGGGTACAACAACATAGCTTTTTTTTGTTTGGAATAGTCCCTTAAACAACACTGTGTAGTTCCCTTAAAATGATCATGGTATGGTATGTTGATGTACAGTGGCCTTGAAATCTATTTGAATATTTTTGGGTTAGTTTAAACCAGAGCCGTCCAAACCCTGTCCTGGAGAGCCGGTGTCCTGCAGAATTTAGTTCCAATCCTAATTAAACACAACCAAAGAAGCTAATAAAGGTCTACTAGGCATTTAGAAACCTCAATGAAGGTGTTTTGAGCCAAGTTGGAGCTAAACTCTGCCGCACACCGGCCCTCCAGGATCGAGTTTGGATAGCCCTGGTTTAAACCATGGAAAGTATTTTCCAAAGTAGTTACAAGTATACCAATACTTCCTGAATAAAGAAAAAAATCATGGTATTGTCATAGAATATGTCTAAAACAACGCAAATCCTGGTGCTTTGTCATTGATATTGATGTTGTAATGATAAAGAGTAGAACAAAAATAAATAAATAAATAAATAAATAAGGCACTTACCAGCCGCCTTCTCTCCTCTTCCATGGTGTTCAGCAACTGGGAAAACTCTTTGAAGGACTGAGCTGGAGAAGAAAAATAGAGTTATTAATCCATTTGCTGGTTAAAGTTCAGACTTATAATAACTTGATTCATGTGGGTCAATAGAAATGCTGTTAAGTAAATGCTGTTAGCATTGATTTATTGCCAAGGCTACTTATATAAATGATTCAGCATTTAATAAGAATTCAGAATACAGAATGAACAATGGACTTTGTTCTTTGAATTTAAATCAATATGGAACAGAAAGACTGTCCTCCACTAAACCTAAAAGGTATAAAATATCCATGTTAAATAGTACATTTACAACAAACAGAGCACTTAAAGGCTTTCAGGTGATGATGACAGCCTTCAGGTGCTAAAGTTTATTGTAAAATGAAAATTCTATATACTACATACTTTACATTTCTTGTGATCCATTCTTTTTAAGGGTTAAATTAAATTACAATAATCAAAAACCATGTCTAGTTAACTTAAATCATGAAACATGTACTGTTTCACATCAGTGTATTAAATTCAACAACAATTACATGTTTAGGGCCCTATGAAATGTTTTATTTTTCTCACCATATTTTTTTTGTCATCATATTCTGTGTTTAAGTATGTATAATTTATGCAAAATTTAAATTTACTCATTTATAAAATAGTCTTATTAAATGTTATTTGTTCCCTCAAAATTTTTGTGCTGTATGTTTAAATATTTCTAGTTATTTTAAATGAAGGCCTAAAACTGTGTTTAAATTTATCTTTTAATAATTCAAAATTTGCCATCTGGGGTCTGAGGGTGTTTTGGGGGCCTGGAGAAGTTCTAACATGCCCTGACATTTTAGCTTTTTTCAGTTGCTTATAAGCATACAAATGGCTAAAGTCTGATAACCCTCTAAACAGCAGAAACTGGGCTACAATAATATGTTAGCATCATTTATGTACATGATTGTGTTTATTTTTTGCAAACAAAGGGGATTTACAATTTAAATTAATACATGTAAGAAATGTGGGATTATATAAAAATAATTTGTTTTGGTAGTAGGCTATACATTCTACTTGGGAAATTAATAAATTAATACATTTATGGTGTTTTCTTTTCTTTTTTTCTGTCATGTACCGTGCTGACCAGCCAAAACCTTGACCGTTTCTTAACATATAATAACAAAATGACATTTTTGAGCTTGAATACCAAGACGCTTCACTAAAGAAAGCCATCATACAACACTGGCACAACACTCTTTCTCTCTGTATCACAATGGCAGCTTGTCATTGCTCAGAACGGTGTCTGCGAGCCACTGATGGCTCCACCGTTTCATTTAAACAGGCTGTGGATGAGGGACAGCTGCTGTCTCTGCCTGGATGGACTACCTCCGTTTGAGCTGGGACACTTGGTCAAGTTCAGCTTGCCAACTCTATAAACACAATTATCAAACCATCGGTCCAGATAGCCCTGTCCACTGTCTCTGTGTCCATTTACGCTCCTTGGCTTTTAGCAGCCATGGACAGCTGAACGCAAGACTGCCATCTCAAAGAAGACTCCAAAAACACCAATGATGCCAGAAATGCCCACAACACACTCACTGTCAGGGCTGGGCAGCAGTATTTTTCAAGCTACAGCTTAATCATTTCCATTCTTTTAATGATTCATTTAAAAAAGACTTCTAAAAACTGTAAGTTCTAGGAATCCATTTATATGTGGCGCATCAAAACACATTACATGAACACTAACTTAATCTGACTCATTTAGCCTACTGAATTCTTTCTTCGCTGTTAATCTAGTCATGTCCGATTCAAATAAGCCAACCCAGAACTGTTAGTGTTATATTGGAGAATAGCATACAGAGGCACGTAAGAGAGAAATAATTATTTAGGACC
>JAUCNO010001137.1:1509776-1524139 GCA_032353835.1 Enteromius viviparus | reverse complement strand
CGTCTCGTCTTAGTCATGAAAAAAAAGGTCGTTGACGAACATTTTTCGTCTCGTCTCGTCTGACGAAATTAACACTACAGTCTAACCCCCAGATGTTGCATATTAGCGAGGATGACATCTCGATGTGCCCTCGCCTCCTCCGCTGACTGCGCTAGTATAAGCCAGTCGTCTATGTAATTGAGGATGCGAATGCCCCGAAGCCTCAGTGGCACAGGCACTGCATCCACACATTTCGTATATGTTCGGGGTGAGAGGGACAAACCGAAGGGGAGAACCCAATATTGGTACGCTTTGCCCCCAAAATAGCAAACCTCAGGTATCTCCTGTGTGATGGATGAATTGATACATGAAAATACGCATTTTTCAGATCTATTGTGACAAACCAATCCTCGGACTTGATTTTTGACACAACCTGCTTGACTGCAAGCATCCTGAACTTCAGTTTCATTACTGAGCGGTTCAGGGGTCTGAGATCTAATATGGGCCTCAGCCCTCCATCCTTCTTTGGATCAATGAAGTATCGGCTGTAGAACCCAGACTGAACTTCATGAGGAGGGACCACCTGGATGGTCTACTTCTTGCTCCATCACCAGAGCCTGCTTGGCGTGCACGAGTGTTGGTAATACACCCGCAAAGCACGGTGGAGGTTTCCCAAACTGAATTCTGTAACCTCCTTCTACAGTTCGCAGGACCCAACAAGCTACATTTGGCAGGAGCTTCCATGCTGCCAGAAAATGTACTAAGGGCACCAGCCGCTCGAGGCTGGTCTCTGGTTGAGAGAGAGCAACTGCCTGGTTGTAGTTCCCCGAACCACCCGCAGGGGACGTCGCGAACAGTTCCTTGCGAGTGCCTGATGTACTGACTCTCAGTCCCGCTGAGGTGTTTCTGAAGTCAGACTGAGACTGAGGCTAGCACTCGCTGGAGGCATCCACCCCCTGGATCTTTGGCAGGGTAAGTGAAAATACCTCCTGAGGGCGCTGCAGGACAACGGGTGCCGTGTGCTGAGACAAAACCCGTGTCTGATGGGGGGGGGCGCCCTCTGAAACCCTAAGGGAGAGACCTCAGGGCTTCTTTTGAGGAGCCCTCTTAGCATGAAGCACAACCCTCAAATCCTGCTTAGACTGTGAGGACCCCTGTACGGAGCGATGCCAGTTCTCCCTTTTCCTCCTGGGAGGAGCTCATTCAGCGACACTTCTGTCGCGCGGTCTCTTTGGTGGCTCGCAATGAGAGGTCAGCGGTCCTCCTGAGCTCTCGGATGTCATTAGAGCTCACCGTCTATTTCTCTTCCAACTCGCTAAGCAGGTCAGCCTGGTATGCCTGCAACACCGACTTCGTGTGCAGGCATGCGGCAGCCTGACCTACTGCTGAGTACCCCTTCCCAACAAGCACTGAAGATGTTCTGAGCTGCTTGGAGGGAAGGGACAGAGCCTTCAAGGACGATGCGGCGGCGGGAGACAGATAGCCCGTAAGCGTCTGTTATGTGCACGGCACCGTCCTATAGCCATGCTCTTTCACGTTACATACATTCCCAAAGAAAAATCAATAGACAAGTGAAAGAGCCTGGATGAATACGGCTTATTCCACGATCTCAACACCTCGGTGTGGAGATCGTGAAAAAACGGAAGGCTCCGTTTTGAAGGTGGTGGCTGAGCCCGCAGATATCTTTTTTCTAGTTTACTAGTGCGTTCCAACCTCAGTTTGGCAACGGTCCTGGTCACCACCTCCAATAATTCCTCATACTGGGGCGACGCAGACACTTCATCAACACTGTGCACCTCCTCACACGCAGATGAAGAGAGCAGCAGTGCTTCACCAGCCTGAGAGCGGGAAGGATCCGCAGCGCGTGCTTCCTCGGTCTCATTGGCAGCCCCGGACCTCACCGAGGAGGGCAGAGAGGGACTCGTCGGCCTCCGAATCCTCTAAATTGGAGAGATCCCGCTGCGATCCCCACGAGCGCTTTCTCCGTCACCGCGGGGAGCCGCAGTGAAGGCTCCCTTCTCAAAGAGAGCCTTCCTGGATCTAAGCACGCGCACTGACAGACTTTCACAGTGAGGGCAATCAGCTCCCTCGAGAGCTGACGCCGCGTGCTCTGCACCCAGACAAGCCACACACAGACCATGTGAGTCACCCGGTGCAATGAAGCGTTTGCAGGGGTAAGCGCATGATCTGTATACAAACTCGTTGTTGCGATCACTCTTTCTGGAAGACTTTTTTCTCGCTTTTCTGCTTGGTGAACCGCTACTATCAGTTTTGCTTTCACACACACAGTCACAGCACACTTTGCTGAATGGCAAAATGCTAAATGCCGGTCACATCCCATGTGCTCATATGCTTCCCGGACAGTGACGTCACCACCTATGACAACGACCCATTTTAATGGTCTAATTTCATACACATTCAGAGCCGTAACGCTGGAGGCATTCCCCATAGCGTCTGCTGGACGTGGCTCAAGTTCCTGAAGAGGAACTATTTAATATATGCGACTCTGCATCACAAAACCAGAGAGATTAATACATCATCTGAATAAATAAGTTTTAGGACTGGACAATATTTGGCTGAGAAACAACTATTTGAAAGTTTTGATATATTTCCAGTAGAAAATGTACAAAATATCTTCATGAAACAATAATCAATATTTTTGACCCATACAATGTATTTTTGGCACCTGCTGCAAATATACCCCCGGACACTTAAGACTTTGTTTTTGTGGTCCAAGGACATATATACATTTACCAAATAAATTACAGTTGTACAAATAGAGAAACAGAAGTGTGTGTTAAAAAGTTGTGCCTGTGAATGTGCCTGTGCCTCTCACACTAAGAGAATGAGAAACTGAATGTAAAATGACAAGAAGATGTGAACAGAAAATGAGAGAGAGAGATTTGATGTGGAAGATAAGGGTTGAAGCTATGGATAAATGTCTCTGCTGAACTATATGAGGTACTTAAGGCAGGATGTAGCGGCTAAAAGGGGTTAGAGCGTATGTATCATTCACAGGTTAATAGAGAGAACGACAGAAGTGATGAGTCATTCTGTGAAATGGGCTTTTGGCTCAGGACAGAAGAGATCTGACGTACATACATTTGAGCAGGTCTGATGAGAGAGGCAGACAAGGAATCGCCCTCTCATTTAAAAACCCCTAATGCACCATCCATAAATCAAGACCGGTTGCACACGACTGTGCTTCAACAGGAAATCACTTGATAAGTATTTTTACTTGCAATATATTGAAACAGAATGCTTAGGAAATATGGTTCTTTCTTTCTTTTACTTTTTTATTTTATTTGAATAACTAAGTTTCAGTTAAATCATATAATCACATTTTTTGTCTATTAATGTATTCAACAGTAGAAAATGAAAATAAACCATAAAGGGCTTGAATACACAATTTCTACAATAATCAGATTTTCAGTTTTTTTATAAAAAATTATTTTGACATAAAACATAATTAAAGAGATCATCTAATTTGATCTGATGCCAAGGCTGATGACAATATATATATATATATATATATATATATATAATATAAATATTACAACTAAGGAAGTAAGGAAAATACATACTATGTATATATAGTATGTATTTTCCTTACTTGCTTAGATGGTTAATGGATGTAACCATCTTTTAGTTTTATTATTTTAATTCTTTAATTAAACAAAACTAGCAATATAATGACACTTTTAGACTAATTTTATACAATTTCCTACAATGCCGTTCTGCAAATTGACACCATGACAAAAAATCTCTGTTGAAACAATGAGAAAGTCAGAGCCCCAAAGTGCGACTAAGTGAGAAAAGGACAGAAAGTAGGAGCAGCAACAGTCATCTGCCCATCATGGCTGAAGAGAAACAGTCTTGTACTTTTAGGACAATTAATATTTCTATAGCTACATCAATCTTTCTGTGAGATTGATTTCAGGATAACTGGTGTGGATTGTGAATGTCACAGCAGGAAGTCATGGAATGAAATCGATAGGAGGTCAGGTGACCCTGTCTGTACTCCCAGACAGACTGCTGATGCGACGCAGACTGCTTGGAGCTTCAAAGTAGATTGCAGCTCAGCTACATCAAGATTCTGGTCCCACAGCACACGAGGGGTCCGGTCAAGTCACTCCGAAAGCTCACTTTCATCGATGACCAGATTGATTCCACAAGACAATTACATTTTTCTTCAGTGAGAGTAATCTTACCCTTTTAGGGCTGGGACACTATAAGAGCACAACAGAAATACCAGACTCTTTGAAAACTTTCCATGAAGACTGATACTGTAGATAGACCACTTTTTTCTACTGGTCACCTGATATAGCATTTTCAATAGTCAATGACTGCATTTTTTGGCATTTGTAATTTTTTAAAGATGTGAAGTTATTTAAATAATGAATCATTATTCAAATAATCATTGGGTACTTTTAGTTCTGAGGTGGCTGTCCCAAAACACCTACATTTCTAAAACATTTATAAATGATGATGTTTTTCCTCTATTGTTTTAAGCATCTTTTTGTTTCTTGTCAAAAGTAAAAGAAAAAAAATTCTTTGTAAATTACAGTATAGAACTTGAGTAAAAATCATTTATCTTAAATTTTTCATATCACTACTGAAATATTGGATGTTTTAGTCAATAGGCTGAGACAGATTTTAACCACACCTCAAAATGTATGACCGGGAAATATTCCTGTGTCCCTATCTCTTTCACACCTACATGGTAGTATATAGACCCTATCATTTTGAGGTAAATGTTTCAAAATTCAGAGAAATTAAGGAATGTCACTACAGAACACCTTTTTTCTGCAATTAAGCACGCAACATAACTGTTCTAACTGTACTACTTAACCAAGTGCTGATTAGCATCTTTGACCTAGGTTCTAAAGCATCAAAAACTGTCACTTCCGAAACAATTTAATAGAATAATACGTAATAAGTAAAATTGTCACTACCGAAACAGTCTAACCCTTTATCATGCCAAGACGTGACATAATCACTTTGGTCCACTTTGGAAAACATGTAGCTGTCACAGTTTACCCTCCTCAGACGTGAATCTTACACGGAAAAGATTACAATGTAAGTCAGTGACAGGCATCATCCGTGATCCACACACGGATAACCGGATTCATTTTATATAAATGTACAATCACAGGTATTTATTGCAAAAACTGACCATAAGCAGTAAAAAAAAACATTACAAACAAGTTGCATTTCAAGCCCTTCTGAAGCCTGAAGTCTTTATGCAAAGAAGAGAGTAAAATATACACTTAATCACAGAAATAATCCCGCTCCGCACATCTCGTTCAAAAGGCACACTCGTCCCGTAGAATGACGCAATCAGTCACCAGACACACAAGCGCAAACAGCATTTCACATTTGTATGACGCGATCGGTCACAAGACACACAAACGACGTCACTGTCAATGGAGCTCTAATATATATATATATATATATATATAGACACACACACACACACACACACAAAGTTCAAAGTATTGTAGTGCCTACCATTTTTCTTCACAATATGTATCAGTTTATCTCTGAACAGAATTAGAACAAAATTCTGGATTCATGTCAAAGAGATGACACAGGTTTTATTAACGTGCACTTGTCCATGAAATGCAAACCAAAATCATCCGCCACATTACACGTGTAAATCAATAGCCGTAGCACTATCATTTTCTACCTATCAACATTTCTGTCCATTAAAGCGGTCCATTAGCTAAACAGCCGTAAAGATGCTGTTGTGCCTCAACCTTCCAAAACATCCTCTCTATGGCCTGCTCGCCCAACATTCCTTTTAATCAAACAAATAGGGGGAAAAAAAATCACCCCATTTCTATCTGGCGACCAGACGGTGCTAGAAAAAGCCAAATTGAACTCCATTATGAGCTTGCTTTGCCACACCTCAACACATTTAATTAGATTTTCCCCATCAGATTGCTTGGGAAAAGAAGAGGAAAAGGTAGCAGGCTAAACGACAGGTTGCCTGTGCGATTGAGAATACGGGAAGACTGTAAGCCAACTGTTAGATGCAGATGGTCTGAGTGTCAAGCCAGCACACAATGCACAGAGCAGGACAGGAAGTTAATAAACAAAGTAATGACACATAAGGAGAGAACGCAGGAACGAGAGAGGGATAGAAAGAGATGAATGGCTGCAAAAAGTGACAGAACAGAATGAGTGATCAACCCATCAGGGCGTATGAACTCTCAGCACATCTGCTCCGTGCCCACCGAGGGTGAGCGGTCTCTGCATTTTCCTTAATCTCTGACACAAATCACAATTAGTTACTCTGATCTCTTAAAGGGCTGAGCTGAGACCTTTTTGTCTGGAATGCAAGCAAATCAATACAATACATTATGCATGCTGGGCAGGCAATCTCAATGAAACCTGCCTTGAGCTATTGAGCTAAATCTGAACTGGGACAGGATATCAACATGCCCGATGCTTGCTTTCATACGAGAATGGCTTTACTAATCAAAACGATGAATTGTAAGTCATTCTGTGACTACTCACACGCTAAAGATTGTAATCAATAGCTGAAAGGCACTGAGTGGAAGGAGTCTGGGTGGAAGAAAAAGAGAGCCTAGAAATCGGTTTATGCCCCTTAACTCTTAGTGAGTCTTTCAAGGAACTAATATGGAATTTCCAGGGATATGTCTTGATTAAAATGACATTCCCAGCCATCTGGGACAGTGTGAAGGAGATTTGGGATCATGGAAGGAAAATAATTCTTAGAACATTAGGACTTTACATTAAGATGATCTTAGAATGGTTAAGAAGATTGTCTTTAACAGGTTTGAAGGAATGGGTTTTATCACTGAGATGTTGCTCTTTCATTGCTTATATTAGGCAAGTTAATGGACTTCTTGGCTAGGGGTCAACTTTCTCAGATGATCTGCTAAAACTCCTTAAGATTAATAAAAATAGACCCAAATGAGACAACTGTAGACATACAGTAACAAGCTTGAAAAAAAAAGAGTCTGGATAGCATATCCCATATAATTCAGTCCTAGAGGAATTAACATTTAATTTAAATATTAATATTTGATGAGCATCTGTTAACATTCACTTAACGTTCACCAGTGTTGAGAAGGTTACTTTGGAAATGTAACAGGTTACAGATTGAAATGTAATAGTGTTTGTTAAAGTAAAAAAAAGTGTTTATTAAAGTAAACTGATCGTTTTACAGCACCGTCACCACAAAATCAGTGTTAAGCACCTGAAATAATTGCGAGGTTAAATAATAAATTAAATTGATTTCATTGTTTTTGAAATCACATTTTTGCATAGCTTTGACATGAAACACTGGCATCTTAGCTTGAAAAAACAAAAATAAAGCAAAATCATACACTCAAGCAGAAAATAAAAAAGTTATTGAATAACCATGTGTAAAATTATATGTGTCTCATATTTTAGAAAAATCGGTGCAATTTGGAAAATTGGAAATTTGTGTGTGTGTGAACATTCAAATGTAACCCCATTTTTCATAAGTATCTGTAATTTAATTATAATTTTTTTCTCAGTAACTATAACAGATTACATTTGCAATTATTTTGTAATTAAATAACATAAGTCCTGAAAACAAAAGTTCATATAAACAACAGCTTTTTATTGAATACTTGCTATGGCAGGAAACTTACTGAGTTTAAATAGGACATGTATTTGTCTGTTTTATTTCCGGTCCAAAATGCATGAGTCAAGTCTGACTACAAGTCCACACAAGTCAGTCAGTCCCAAGTCCATGTTCTGGAACACTACTTTTTACAGCACTCTAGTTACATGATTTGACAGCTCTGGATGTTAAATTTGGGAATTTAAGGAGGGGCCAAAATACAATAGAAAAATTAAGTGGCACAATAACCATTTTATCTTGATTATCACATTTTATTACATGGCTCTTTGGAATGCTTGATTCTGATTGGTCAGTTGAGACATTTGCAGGTTCGTTCTTTTCGAATAATAACCGCTCCAAAGAAATAACACATAGCCGGGACTACTTGTGTGTTTAAATCCCTCCGCGCCAACATTTAATTAACGTTTGGCGCCATCTTGTGACAAACACTGGACAACATAAGGTGCAATAAATAACTAAAATACATCCGTTTTAATATATTCATATGTAGATGTTATAAATTGTCTTACGGTTGAACGTTATCGTTTCGCGGAAGGATGAAAATGTTAATTTAAACAAATACGCCAATAAAATGTTTCAAATTTATATTCATGTTCAGTTTTTTTCACTTATGTGGCAAGTAGCCATGTAATAAGCGGGATAATATACAGGCAGCCGGTAGTTATCACGAAATAAGCCCCTTATTCTAATTGCTGTCTAGGACACAGAACTGAGATATAAAAGGAATCCCTTTCATGATTTGTCATAAGCATCAGATCTCAAATCAGCGTTTGACGCCACACTTACCAATATTGACTTCATCGTCCGTTTCGGCGTCACCAATACACTCAAACTGGAACTCCTGTAAGGACTGGGAGAACTTCTGCACAGCTGCTGAAAGGTCTGAAACAAAGAAAAAGAGATTTGAATCATCAAAGTGTACACAATCATAATAGTTTAAACTATGACATTCAATCAAAACTATTTTAAAACACATGAACGCTAACTAGTCGAAATCAAACTAAAATCAAAGTCACTTGAGTCAAAGGTGTATCCTCTTTTCAACACAACCTTATGGAAGTCTGTATAATAAGGCAAATACATAATCTTCATTCCCTGCTGAGAGTAAATGAGTTCTCATTTGGAGTGCTAAATGCACATCTCAGTCATTAAGAGTGGGTGGAAAGGACTTGAGCAGGAAATGCTAAGCAACTCAATCAAAAACGGTAATGAGACTGCAGAGAAAAGCCATTTCATCATGCCCTAAAAGAGGTGATAGACCCGACTGCTCCTCCAAATACCAACAAAAGCTCTCTGTCAAAGAAAACTCTGAAAAGATTTTCTCATTACTTTTTCCTTAATCTTCTATTTGGAAAAAATGCAGGATTGGAAAATGGCTCTTTCGAGCTTAAGAGCATACAATTTGTCAAAAGAGCAATACAGAGGCATTCACTATGTGGCATGGAGGAATACGAACTTTGCACTTTTGACTGTTGTTTTGGTACATATTTCATTGCCTGTCTATCAAAAAAAGACCATGAGGATGTATTGTAATGCTTATCAGATAGACCAGCATTAATAAACAGACTGACACTGATCTGCCACAAAGGTAGCTTGCAATTCCAAAGATCAAAAGTTTGTTACATACAATTTACAGTCCTGTGAACTGAAGTCTAATTTGGGGCATTATGGCTGGGGCGGTTATGTATGTAACCCATCGTTCCCTGAAGAAGGGAACAGAGACGTCACGTCTGATATGACCAACAAATTAGGATCTTGCTTTAAGAGGACCAATCTACTTCGCATGTATGAAAACACACCAATGAACATTGGCATGCACTGATTGCATACACCTGCAGCTGATCACAGCGTTAGTATAAACAGGCAGCTGATGCGTGCACCTTTGGTTTTAGCTGAGAAGCTAAACCAGCATGACCCAGCTGCTCAGCGGTGGTAGAACACCAGTCGTGATGGGACGTGACGTCTCTGTTCCATTCTTCAGGGAACAAGGGTTAAATACTTAATTGTGAGGTTCCCTTTCAGTCGTTCACTCTGAGTCATGTCGGTTATGACCGACGAATTGGGATCCCTACCAAAACACCATGGACGCTGACTTCCAGTGGCCTGCGGAAGTCTCCCAAGCTCCCCTCTGTCTGGTGTAGACCACGAGAGGCCAAAAACTGTTTCAAAGCACCATCCATTCAGAAATCTGGAGCACTAGGACATCCTTGTTTATTCAACAAAGGCATCCGTACAAATATGAACAGTTTTTCAGTGCATATGGAATATTGGAGGTGATTGAACCCTCTTAGATGGCAGGAGTCTTCCGGGAAACACAGGCTCTAGGTCTTAACCGTTGAGTACACACATGGGGTCCTCTTTGGGTAGCGTACATGGACCCCAGCCCCAGCTGGATCTCTTTATATGGATTCAGTGTGAAGGCCTGGTGCCAGATGCGCCGCCACATCCGGCTGCCGAAGGGGATGAAGAAACTCAACAGGGTCTACATGGACACTCTGGAGAAGTTAACAAGCCGACCCGAACCGGGCCTCTCAGTGCTTCTACCTATTTGAGGTGAGAAGACAAGAGGATACTGCCGCTTTGCCACGCCCACCTCAGGACTCGGCCATTTAGCCAGTGCTGAAGCAGTCTCATATGAAGCAGACTTCTGCTGCTGCTGCTGCCATATGCCCCAGGAGCCTCTGAAAGTATTTCAGTAGGACCGCCATCATGCCATTGAATCTATTCAAGCAGTTCAACACTGACTGAGAATTTTCCTGAGTGAGGAGAGCCAGAAGAGTACGACCATGTACTGATATGCTCGACTTTGAACGTGGCCCTTGCAGGACCTCTGATGTGCCAGTGGCAGGGCAGCGAGGGGGAACGCAGGGTCTCATCAGCTCAGCTCCAAAGTGCATACCAATGTTCATTAGCGTGTTTTCATACATGCAAAGTAGATTGGTCTAAAGTGAGATCCAACCTGACTCGGAGTGACCATATTGCCTTGTAATTTGCACTTAATAACCATTTTTTCCATTCTGCTTTTTGTGCATCATACCACTGCATCAAACCATTTGGGTTAATTTCTTGCCCACTTTTTGACCTAACAATGTCAAGAGCAAAATATAAATATCATTTTTATAACTTCTGGCTCTTTGAATCTCACATATCAAAGATTAAGAGTTCAGGGAGTATACAGAGAACACTGCAATCTCACTTAGTAAACATTGGAATATTCCATTTACAGGGTTCAATTCTAATAGCCACAGATTCTATGTGGATAAATTTGACATGACTCCTAACTAAAGAAAACATTGCAGCAAAGGGCAACAGGATGTGATGTGATTTTTCCCACACCCCATAAAAACAACTACACATCATCTACTTCTGTAGAATTTTTTTCCTGAGGTCATAATTTTAGTCAGTGTTTCTTACATACCAAATAGACACAGAAAGTCACAGTTTCATTTCACATTTAAAATGTTATGATCTATGTATGCAAATTAAACTTTCAATGATTGACTAGTGTAAACAGAAATTGTTGTAAATGAGTAATGACATTCCATCTAATTCGATGAAAAGAAAATTAAAGTCTATAAGAAGAATAAAGTAGTTGAAAGCACTCTTTTTAACAATTATTACTATTATTCACAAAGTCAACAAAAATTAAATGGAAAGGCTTTTGACACATTTGACAAAAAACAACAAATAAAATAACAACAAAAAAAACTTTGTTATGTGTCAATGGATGTTTAAAATGTTGCATTGCACTGCACTGAGTTTTCATTTTTCAAATTCATGGTTTAAAATAAGCTTATATTTAAAAGTTATAAACCACCCCAAATCTAATCATTTTCCTCAAGTAGAACACAAAAATATAATACTTTGAAGAAAATGGGTAACCAAACAGTTGCTGATCTCTATTGATCTCTGAGTAAATAAAAAAAAGACCATGGAAGTCAATGGGGACCAGTTTTGCCCAAGCGAGACAGCAACAAACTAAACCCCTCATAACACCTTAGTAACTGCAGAGCAGCGTCCTGGTAACCATGTACAAAGCAAGAAAATTCTTAAGTCTAGTCATAGCTTCTAACTGAGATAAACACAAGAATTTAATCCAGTATCAGGTTTTATCTGTGGCCTTATGCGTCGCCCAAGCACTGAGAGCTCATAACAAGGTTATCCACCGATGTGTTGAGTGAGCATGTATATCATCTAATGCCATGCACCAGCTCTGAAACTCCAGGGTGCTGGTCAATAATCTGTTTGAGATGTGAGTCTGCTCAGTCAAGCTGAATGAGCCCCATCAATAATGCAACGCCCTTCACCTCTCATACCGACAGACAGCATCACTGCTGCAGCGCTGATCCACAACCACAGTACTTTCCTAAAACCTTCACTGAGAGCATTAATGTCTAATAGGCCTGGCTTTTCTCGAGATCAGAGGTTGAATAAAATTCAAGCAGGTGTCTTGAAGAGGAGAAGGGGGAGTATACCTGCTGCTGTCTAATCAGAAATAATAAATAAATAAATAAAAATCACACCTCTGCCACTGAGGTCTCCCTAGTGTGCATTTTACTTCCTTTTCCCTCCTGTATTACCTCAGCTCTCCAAAATGTCTCTTTATCTCTATAGGTAATGGCTTGTAGATCTGCTGTCCATCTCCACAGAGCTGCCACTTTGAGCTGCAGTCGTTTCTTCCTCTCGCCTATTAAGTGTAGAACATGCTGTCCATCACAAGATGCTGCCTTCATACCTTCAGGGAATCGCTGAGCCGGGATTTGTAAATGGGGTGTTCTTGGCTCTGTTTCAAACCTTAGTGAGCTGCTTCACCGCCTACTGTTTACATACAGTAATCAGCTACTTTCTAAGTCAACATCCTAGTCTAAATGGAATATGTTAGGAGACTGAAATGGGAACAACTTCACTAATAGTCTTTCAAATGGAGAGATCAAGCGATAAAAGCTTTACTGATATTTTTCTTAGATATATATTTGATATCGCATCAATACTTAAAGGGATTAATTGCTCAACGAAGATGAACAAAGGTCTTACATGTTTGGAACAACACTAGGGTGAGTAATTAATGATAGAATTTGTGGGTGAACTATACCCACTGTACATGCAATGCTACCCTTAGATTTTGACCTAAACTAGTAATGTTCTGAGAAGCCTCATTTTGCCTGACTTTTATTAACAGCCCTTGTGTCTCAAGCACACCTTTGATGCCTAAAGATGTTCCCTAGGTAGGCATCTCAATAGGTTTTGGAACACAGCTCGTAATTTAGACATCTGGTGTAATAAACGCAGTGCCAAGAGTAACACTAGCTGTTCTCACCACTGCGTGATGGGACATGTGCCAGTAAGAACGAGTACAAGATTTTACGTAATTGCGTAAGTTAACACTGGGTTTTAATAATAAATCAGCAAGAATAAGATGGAATACTAGATTCAAGAAGGATGACAGAGCAGTGTGAGATGTCACAATGCATAATACGCTCAAACTGATTCGCAAAAGCTGCAAGTTATCATAGGACCAGCTGAAACCACTCTCTATAATGCACATGCTAAAAGACACTATGTGCTATTACCTCGCAGGTTCCTGAAGTAGAACAGAAAAAAGCATTCCCCGACAAGCTCAAAGGGCAAAACTAGACAGTAGAAGAGGAGCATGTTCAGAGGACATTTCTTAAAAGGTCACATACATCCACCCTGCTGCCTCTCAGACCTTGAAAGATTAATTTTCTTTTGCCCATTACTCTTACATACCCTCTCATTTAAGCCCCATTCACACTACACGCAGCAACGTGATTCCTCATTCATTTCAATGGAGAGCTGGTGATTTCCGGCGTCAAGAGCAACAGTGGTGTGTGAGACTGTTGGCAACCGGATATGGGCGTGTCCAGCAATGCAACATAGTTCAGAATCTCTTAACTTTATACAAAACCAGAGCGACTTTCATGAGCGACAGAACGGAATGGAAACCCAATGGAAAAAACTACTCTCTGTTTCTCATTCATTTTTGTTTGTATGTATGGATATTTATATTCTATTCAGTCATTTGCCTCCAAAATGTTTGTATTTGGTGGCAAAAAACCTATTTGCTGTCATCAATGACGTTACTATGAAACCAGTAATGAGAACGCCCACTAGCGACCTCATCGCCAGCCTCTAACGACATACAGCGACAGAAGTCGCTGCTAGTGTGAACGAGGCATTAGCTTTAAAGAAATAGCCCTGTCACAATCGCCAGCTGGAGTCGCCTTGAACTCCATTAGAGGGCACTACACCTTGGAGTGTTATGTCATGTACTACCCTTGTCTGTGTGTTGTGTCCCCATTGGTTCCTTGGTTTCATGTGTCATCTTCCGATTGGTTCCCTGGTTTCATGTGTCTTGTTCTCATTGTTTGGTTCTGTCTTGCGCTTCCCCTCTGTCTAGCATAAAAGAAGCCCTATTCCTGTATAGCCTATTCCTTGTTTTCTAGTTGCCGTGTTTTTTTTTTGTGTTCTTGATCTTGGAATGTTTTCTAGTTTTTTTTTATTGTTCGCTGCCTCCCCCTGGCCCTCGCTTTGTTTTCTGATATACTCTTTTATCTTTGCTTGGATTGTACAGTTTGCTGGTGTTTGACCCTGCTTGTTTGACCACGTCTTGCACTTGGACCCCCACTTGAACCTCAGTTCACTCGAAGTGAAGTTTTTGCAAATAAACTAATTTCGAGTAGGAGCGCGGTCGATTAATCACAGCTGGCTCCGCATCACCTAA
>JAUCNO010001137.1:1494386-1505921 GCA_032353835.1 Enteromius viviparus | reverse complement strand
ATTCTGCTACAGTTACTACTGGCAGCTAATATAAATAATTGCAATTAATCATGATTAATAGTAATTATTTATATTCATATCTATATTTCCCTTATTGAGCTTATAAATATGTTACAATGTTGACTAAAAGTGGGAACGCAACTTTCAAATCTTATGAAACACATGTATCATTAAAAAATGACCTTGCTTTCATAGGAAGTAGTATTAAATATTGCTTTTGTTAAAACATGCTCTTTGCTATCAACAGAGATGGGCAGAAATACCAGCAAGATAAAGAAGTTGGTGAAAACCCCTGTTTGGGACTACAGATGTACATCAAGTGATTATACCACACAATGTTTGTCTCATTAATAAATATTCAATGGTTATTAAAGTGACATCTATTTAAGCCCTGTCTACATTAATGTAATATATTACATTAACATCATACAATTTGAACAAATGAAACTACCTACTACAATGTCTATCTAAATTATCTTTCAGTAACTGAGTATATGATTAACATAAGTCAGTAATATGAATACAATGACACAAAAACTGGATGGTTAAAAATAGATGGTCAATTGTAAAGATTATGCAGTACTGCATATACTGTATGAATTAATGTGAAAGTAAGAGCACATAAGCACACCGGACATTTGTATACACCAATAGACCAATACCTAACTAAATGCTACACAAGAAATTGTGTAACATATCAAATAGCCAGTACATATTTT
Organism: Enteromius viviparus; assembly: GCA_032353835.1. Taxonomy (NCBI): domain Eukaryota; kingdom Metazoa; phylum Chordata; class Actinopteri; order Cypriniformes; family Cyprinidae; genus Enteromius; species Enteromius viviparus. The sequence goes on along the minus strand of JAUCNO010001137.1, from coordinate 1,505,202 downwards.
TTAGTGTGTTAAGACCCTTGCAGCATAAGCTCCTGTCGCTCAATAGGATCACTAACAGCACAAATTACAAAGCCAGGTTTTTTCTTCTGGTGGCACATCATCAATGTTGAGGCACTGGATATGAAACCATCTCTGCATGACTCACACTGAATCTATTAAGGAAATAGGGTGTGTTATGCAACAGCAAAGATGCAAATTAACAATTTTTTTTGTTTAGGACGTAAACATGCTGAAGAACATTTTAAAACAAACTGTCATACTGACTTTTTTATATTGCCTCTTTGCTTTCTCTTCATATGTCCCCTTTTGAGAGTCAAGTACGTAAATGCAGTCACTTTTAGCATGTAGATACTACATTGGAGAGAAATAAATAAGGAGATTTTAACACATTTAATAAGCACATCTAACCTTTGTCTGACACCCATTCCAGCTCTTGGATTCAATGAGCTGATGATCTGAATAAGATGTGTCTGATTAAGGAGACCTGGCTCCTGAAGGGGCCTCCAGGAATGTGGTTGGGATTCAACTGGTTGACAGTATACATACTAATTTAACATTTCTGTTTGCAAATTTTTTACTTACCACAAACCGCCAGTGGTTTTTGTTTATGTTTACGAAATGAGCCCATCATATTCCTCAAAGCTGACCTGTTTATCAGAAATGTAAATGATCATGTCTGTGTAATGTTCATATAAAAAATAAAAAACTCTGATGACGATTGTAATCAAGGTAAAGACCATTATGACATATGAAATAGGAACACCCTAGATTTCATTCAGGAAATTCATAATATTGTAGTAGTATGTCCTTTAGAACTTTTAAGTACACTGCTCCGTATGGAGTATGCAAGACTCGTACAGTGGCGGTATTAACATTATGTGACACACGGAAGGTGCGGGAGCAGTGACACAGTCCATCGGGATATGTCACAGAAAACCGTAAGTGTCACTGTCACTGAGCAGTGGCATGCGCCAGTGGCTTCCGTGCATCAGATGCCATGTCACTTTATGTTAATACCGCTACTGTACGAGTCTTGCATACTCCATACGGAGAAGTGTACTTAAAAGTTCTAAAGGACATACTACTAGAATATTATGAATTTCCTGAATGAAATCTAGGGTGTTCCTATTTCAGCAATCCTATCCTTCAATTAAACTAAATCTTACACAAAGTAATGATAAATATTTTGTCGTTTTTAAGGATATGTTTAATACATTTCAATTTTGCCATACCGGCAGGGACTTGTAGACGAGGGGAATAAAGGAATAGTGCTCTCTTCCACCTCAAATGGCACAACTGAAGTGAAACCTTAAGCAAAGCACTGAACCTCCATGTGGTGTAGCAAAAATGGCAGCCCACTGTTCCCATGTGCTTACTGGTGTGAGTTCCAGGTCTGTGTTTTTTGAGAAATGACAACTTGTGGCTGTTGCAGTACCCTTCTACTCCCAGAGGGCTATTGTTCAGAGTTTAGCACCGATCCTAATCAAACCTCCTTCCTTTGTAGGAAGATAGCCATACAGGTAAAGGGTTAGCTACCCATGTCCTAAAGAGACACCTGTGTATCCCATATGGTTATTAGTGCTTTATAGTAGATATTTGCATCCTTGATAAACTTATATGAAGCTTTTAAGGGGGAAGGTATACAGATGTGCATTTAAGGGTACTCTGTTTGTTTGGAATATGTCTATCCGCTTTTTAGAGCCCACAAACACTTAAGACGATACAGCGCTCATGTTTATGTTTACCTGCATACCACATTCTGTTGTTTGTAATGAACTGATCAGTTGCATTTATGATGTGAAAGGACACAACCAACAAAACTGGACCTCGTACAAATCCTTTAATGATTTGGCAGTTCTTTATAAATTATACTCTTTCCATATACAGTATCATTGGTTATTATTGACAGTTTTGGAATATGCATTGCTTTGTCTCCTGGTGGATATCAACATGGCAAACACTAGGTTCCAGAAAATCCTGCAGCAATCTGTGTAGGACAATCTACTGACAGATAATTTCCCTCAAAACAAGAGAATTCCCCCTGAATCAAGTCCCAGTTGAGCTTGCAGTACTTAGTGGAGTTTACGTGTTGCATAATGCAGTAGTGGGTTTCTTCCTGTCGGGAATTTTGCTGATTGCACTGACACCACCAGTAGAGACTCTGCAGTGACATCATTATTCAACAACATCAAAAAGCTGGAGAATGAGGGATGACATGATCAGAGCTTTTTAGAGATGTGAATCTTGTATCACTATTTGATTTGAGGGTTATTTGGCTCAAATATAAAAACAATTTCAAAGCTGATGCAACAAGAATAACTTCACATAGAGTATTGTGCTTAATAACTATTATTATTATTGTTATAAAATCATCCATATCAGCATTGGTTTTTAAAAATGATTACAGCTGTGGTTAATTATGCAAATGGAAAATAAGCTATGTGACTGAAAGAGAAAAAAGGATTTGAAACAAGAGATTTAACAATTAGGAGCTAAAAATGAACTACAAATGATGAAGAAATTATGAGTAGGCCTCTTCCTCTCTCTCCCTCTCTCTGAATAATAGTTTCCAGATTTGGTCTGTTTTTTGTGGTCTGTTTTTTTTTTTTTTTTTTTGTAACAACAGATATGACTTTCCCTATAATAATACTTACAAAGGCAGCTGATGCAAGACTTTGAAATCATGTTTGGCGACAAAGGTTGGACGATCACTTGCAATGATTCATAGGCTACATACCGAACCGACAACAAAAGAAACAGCCAATCAAACCTTTCTCAGACCGACTCCACACTGAATCATGCTCAGTCAGGCAGAAAAGTTACCACCCTCAGTCTCAGGAACACAAATCTAGGCTGTCTGAACTCCGCATAATGAATGGTTTTGAGCAATGTATAAATTATGACTTGGTGTATGTACTTAAATTATCTGACTTAATTTTCTGATCATTACACGTTACATTATCTGAACAGTTAACAGTCATTTTGTTTAATAAGTTACATTTAGTTGAATGTGTAAATCGCTGAACATTTGCAAAGCAGCATTTTTCAAAAAGGAGGAGATACCACCAACCAGAGCACCGTTTATGGTATGCAAACACTGAGTTGTACTGACATATTAATATTCATATTATTTTTTTTTTTTATTTTTATTGCTAACAAAATGGTTTGCCTGTGTCCAGATTTGACTGTAATTATGCATCCAAAGTAATTATGTAAAAACAAAATGAACTTAACCATTAAAATAATTGTAATATAAAATTCCAGAGATTATTACAAAGTGTGATGATATGGATCTCAGTGACTGTGCAGTTTACTACTTAACCCTACATACAATGATGCTGGTACAAGGAAGCATCAGCCAATAAAAAGATTAATTCTGTCATCATGCCCATACTTGTTACTTCCTTCATATGATTTTGGCCATCACAGTTCATGGTCCTTCCTTACTTGCAGCCTTTGAGGGGGGAGGCGGAGCAAAACTTTTATTTTGAGGTGCATAAATTCTCATCCTAGGAATATTCAATCTGTACTGAACAAGGATACACAATGGAGAGCTACACATCAACTGCATGTATGACAGAACATTTATAAAGTTTGGGGTTACTTCTATTGCAGAAATAGGTATTTATTTTGTCAAGTGATATTTTATCATTTTATTTTATTTCTATTATTATTTCAGGTGCAGTAACAATCTTGTGCATTTTTGCCACATCCTCTGCAAATGGTAAGGAAACACCAAAATTATACTTTTATCATACTTATATACCTGTATACTAGATATTTAGTGTTAGCTAATCATTTAAACGAGTGTCATTTAAAAGACGCACTGAAACAAGAAACTGACTAATAGCAGTGGTGTCATTCCAATTTTCAAAATATAAAAAAATCGAATATCGTTGTTAATTAATGCGGTACAAGTGAGTAGACATACAAACTCCGTGTGTTTTTTTTATTATTATTTTGGGGGGTGAGGGGAGGCGGAGACCGAGCTCTTTATGAGACCAGCATTTTGCCTATATTTCAGTTATTGAGAGGAAAGAAGTAGCCTGCAGGTGGAGCGTGCTCAGAATAGCCAGTTAAAAGGACTGCGTTATATGAAACCTAACCCTAACTTCAAAAAGCTACTGATGAATGAGGAACTCCCAGAGCAGAACTTTTTACACGCCCAACCAGAGTGGATAGCATTTGAAGACTGGGCAGCAGTATTTTGATGGCCGTGGTAATGTACCGATTAATTAATCTTAATTTGAGATTTAGACGGTTGCTATTAAATGTTACGCCTTAAAACTACGTATCGATACAATACGGAACGGGCTGATGAAAATAAAACTGCTGAATTGTAATGCTGCGGTCCAGGCAGGTTTTTGAGACCGTAAGTCACGACTTTAAACCACGACTCGTGACTTCGTGGCATTACATGCAAATCACGCAAAACTGCATAAACTCAAGAAGTTGTGGTAACGTAAACTTAATGTAAACAAACCAGCGTGGCGGACCGTGCGGGGCTTTTCTTTCGCCATATTTGGTAACGTTATGCATGCTTGCTTATTTGAGGGAAACGGGGAAAAAGAAACGGCACATAAGGCTAGATAAACTGTTATACCCCCCTTTTTAGTGTACTACTCTGGCTACCATCGTTGTTCTCTCTCATGTAGGTCTACTCCTAGCCGCTGCACTACTTCTGAAGTTCTGACACAAACAAACTGATTTGTAACGGTAAATCAAGATTGAGGAAGTTCACGGATTTTTGTTAAGGATTCCGTTATTTTAATTTTTGTTTTTGCATGTATTTTTTTCTGTTTTGTTGAATGTGATGCTGGGCAGAATCTATTGTATTAATTTTTGAACAAAATGCAGTGCAGATCAGTTTAATAAAACAAATATGAGCTCTTTTTTGCGCTTTGGCAGTTTTTGCAGTGTTTGTGGTCGGCATACGTTTAGCAAGTAGGTTTTTTTTCCAAAAACATGAGTATATAGCTTAAGTGCCATCCATGTTATTCTGTGTAAAGACATTACATTTTTGTATTGTATTGTATTGTATTGTATCATATCCGCAAGAGAGTAAGGGTACTGTCCTGTTTTGCTCCAACCTTGTTTAAGCTCATCTAGCTTACTAGTAATCCTAAACAGCTTAATTAGCTTTTTCATATGTGTTTGATCAGAAAAGCCTGGTACAACTTTAGTGAAAATTTACTTTATTATGGTTAAAGGTATAGTTCACCTGAAATTGACAATCCTCTAATCATTTACTCACGGCATGATGGATTTCTGTGGGGAAACAAAAGATAACATGAAGAGTTGTTCAAACGGTTTATAAAACTTGGAAAAATAATTTGGGACCTTAATGATTTCCATTATATGGATAGATACAAACAACAACAATAATCACTGACCGTTTTCAAAATATCTAATGTGTTCCACAGAAAGTCACGCATGTTGAAATATGACCCTAAAATTCTACATGAAATGTATTTTACCACCCACTTTTTCAACCCTTTTTCTTACTGTAAATGTAGGAGAGGTTGTTTTGTGTCAGAAATTGTGGGAAAAAAGGGTGTTACATACTGGAATGGGAACAGAAGGGGTGGGTTTAAAAATATATAAATCACATGTCCCTTCTCATCCCTTTTTTTCAAACCATTATGATGGTGCAAGCATGGTGCTTATGTCAGTATCATATTGGTGTTGACTTTAATCTTTATAGCATTTCACATTGTTTTACCCACAGAAGACTAGCTGTCACTTTTAGAACCACTAGTTGCATCTCATTTTTCATTTTCTTTTTGTTTTTCAGGAATTTGCCATCATGACAAAAGTAGCCAGTGAGTGACCTTACACAGATTTTCTAAACACAGTTGCATTATAGATTTTTTTTCAATCATTATTACGCACTTTATCATAGATCACATAAATGTAAAGGAATGTTTTGGTATGTGTATAATAGGAGTGTTCTGTTCCTGTCATCAGCAATGCAGGTTTCAGTGGGCAAATGGAAGACACCCATCATCTGCACTGGTGTGGAAATGTGTCTTATAAGATCTCAGGAAGTTCCTGCTGTAATGGTAGGAGAGATTCATGTAGTACTTAATTTGTGGTTGCTGAGTCACTGAGTAGAGGATGTGATTCACAATAAGATTCTGAGATATATTGAACAGTGTTTTAGATTGTATTTTAATATGTTGCAGGAAGTATAACTCAAGGATTAAGCCAGCTGGTGGCTGACTGCTGTGGTTCTGTAGCTTACAATCCCCTTAATGAGATTTGCTGTAATGACAAAATTGTGACTCGGAGCAGCACTCACATGAAATGCTGTGGCAAAGGTAGACCATTCACTTTATACACCCTGATGGCATTGTCCAGATTTGCCTAGTTTTTTTTTTTTTTGCATGATTAAGGAATTTTCATTTAGATTGGTTGGTTTTCATACATTTAGCTCAAGGATAATGTGTTTAGTTTTTTCTTACACTCCTTTACAGACACGTACTTGAAAACGACTCATTTATGTTGTGGTGGCGACAGCATACATCAATGGAAGCAAAATCATTCTTGTTGTGGCAATGAAACGTATGACCAGACAACCCACTGCTGCTGTGCTAACATTAGACTAGAAGTAAAGCCAAAAAATGAAACTTGCTGTTCAGGTGTGTGTATACAGCTCTTACAGTGATTATTAGATAAGCAATTAAAGAAATGCGGTGCAAGTTGCTACACAGTACAACAAAGGCATCATGTACTGTAATCTTTCATGTGTTTTATGTGTCACAGATTCTGGCTCTCCTTCTCCCCGGTGAGTCACACTGACAGACAAAAATACTTTCTAGAGATAACGTATACTGTGCGTGTGTGTGTTTGTATTGCAAAGCCACTTGGCACAAGTTCCACAATGAGTGCAGTAGTCAACATGGTGGATCAAAGTTGTCCTAAAACTTAAAACCAAAATAATATCTTGTCTTGCAACTTTGATTCACTTTTTTTTTTTCACTTCAAACGTTGACTAATTAAGACCGAAGCTGGAGTCAGTGCCTCAAAGATTTACCAAGATCAGACGTCTTCAGGAAAAGGGCTGCCAAACCACTTCTGAAACAGAAACAACGCCTGCAGCATCTTACCTGAGCTGAGGAGAAAAAGAACTGTACTGTTGCTCAGTCGTTATAAAAGTAAATTTTGCATTTAATTTGGAATCCAAGCTTTTTGAAGTCCAGTGTGAAGTTTCCACAGTCTGTGATGATTTGGGGAGCTGTGACATCTGCTAGTGTTGGTCCAAGTCCAAAGTCAATGCAACCATCTACCTGCTGACAAGCTTTATGAAGAAGCTGATTTCCTTTTCCAGCAGACTGTAGGTCATGACCATAATATTACTGTGCTTGACTGGCCAGCACACATCCCTGACCTGAACTCCATATGGAATCTATTGGATATTTACAAGAAAAAGACGAGAAACAGTTGATCCAACTAGCCAGACAAGCTGAAAGCTTGAAAGTGTCACAGGCTGATCACCTCAGTGATGCTGGAATTTGTGCTAAAGAAACCTTGAGCAAGTATTGAGTGCATAAATGAACATAGTTTAAAGAACTTGAACTTTTCCGTTTTGCAAATACTTTTTTGATTTCAATATTTTGAGATACTGGATTTTTGACTCTCATGAGCTCTAGTCACTAAAAAAAAAAAAAAAAATGTTTTATGTTACAGGTAATCTATCTAGAATATATGAAAGTTTTAACTTTTTACAATTAAAAAAACTTTTTCATGCTAAAATGTTTTTTGATATGCACATACACAAGGAATAATTGACAAAGGGCCATTGAATTATTAAAAAAAATATTGCACACCCAAGTGGGTCAAAACAATTAATTCATCTGTTTTTTCTACTAGGAACAATTATTTCTCCTGAATCTTTTCCAACTCCTCCGTTGAAAATTCCAAAACATACTTTTAAATGTAGTAAAGGACGTTTGAGTCATTGATAGCAGACTAATGCAGTTAATACGTTGTTTACTAGAGGTGGCATGATACACAGATGTCACGGTTGGGTACGCACCTCGGTACGAGGGTAACTGCTCGATACAATTTTGGTACAACAGGGAAAAAAACAACTTAAACTATGGTCAGTTTCTTTTAATTTATTTTGAACAGACAGTAGTACAGTTTGGTTTTTTTCACCTAGATGTGAAAGTACAAAATATTATATTACATTGTAACGTTGTACATAATCTTAAGTACATATACATACAAGGAATACATTCTTGAAATATATTTGATTTAGTTATCAGATAACAAGAGGGAACGGTGCGACCGGTAATGTATTTTTGTGATCTGCTTAATTTGTTTAGTGAAAGGAAATTCAGATGCCCTGTAATTGTCGTAAGGCTGCATGCACTGAACTGAGATGTCCTTACGGTGACTGTTCAGTACGAATACATGTATTGTGCCATGCTTATTGTTTCCACATGACGTCATTGCTAAATTCCTGTGTTTTGCGTTGTTTATGTATGTTCAGATTGATCAAACTGAGAAAACACAAGGACATTGAGTATGAAAATGTCTTGTCAGGGAAAAATCAAGAAATTTACGCATGAAGAAACGATGCAAATAAGAAATTATTTGCAATTCATAGAGCATCACTGATGATAATAATGGAACATTGCAAGATAAATTAACTGTGCAATCCATTGAAGTGAGTGGCAGCTTTAATATGATCATACAGAAGCAAGTTCTTGGAACTGATTCCTATGAAAAATAATTATTCTTCCTGTCCTCAAGCTACATTGCGTGCGTCACCAGAATCATATGATTGTAAACAACTAATAACTAAGTTGAGGGAGAGAGAGTGCGTGTGTGTGTGAGAGAGAGAGTGTGAAGAGTGAAACTTGTAGGAAGTAATAGTGAAACTTTAAAGTTAATTAATCATCTTTAACAGAGTTATTAGCTTGTTTATGAAAAGTCAAGTTGTTTTTAAGTTGATGTTACAGATAAATCTGTCAAAGTAATGCTAATGACAGGCCGTGGAATGTTTGAATCTGATTGGCTGACGAACTACTAAGGTGTGGAATTATTACTCCGCATTGCACTTTGGCCATGCCACCATCTGGGGTGTGCACTATTGTAAAAACAATTCAACGCCCTGTCGTCAATTATTCTTTACACGCTCACACATTTTCTTACAATGGAGGTCTCAAATAATGATTTAATTTAACTTTGTGTTTTTTTTTTTTTTGTTTGGTTGTTTTATGGTTGACTGGAAATCTCAAGCATATTGCCAGGTAAAGCACTTGCCATACTAAAATTTGTACATGGGACTGGACAGTGATCTAGTTATCCTGTAGATATCCTTTGATAGTCTCTTTAGTTCATTCCTAATCTAACATTTTTAGTCTATTTTAAACAATGTCATGAAAATGACGGTCATTGTATGGTTATTGTAGTAAAAATTCCACACTCTTTCTTACTCTGCTCTAGATTTGAAGTGTGCACTAGAAACCTACGATCCCCGAGAAGAAATTTGCTGCTCAGGGAATCTTCATAAGAAGGCATCAGCACTTACGGAGGTATTATTTTTTGACCAGAAGCAATATGTGGTTTTTAAAATATTTTATGTTAATTTGCAAGACTTGCTTTGCTTTATGGACAGCTTGTATATAGCCCAGTAAAAGACTATTAAATACTTCACATCCTTTTAATAACACAAAATATTCCCATAGAAACCTGAGCCTGCAGCATCCGATGTACACGCTGAAAAATGAGCTTTTTAACTGCATAAGAAAAAAACCTTATTGTAAATTACTATGTATATCTGTGTATTTCAGTGCTGTGGCGCAGATGCTTACACTCTGTCAGATGAAAATGTGCTGTGCTGTAATGGGATCCTTCATTTAAATGTGCCTGAGCAGTCAGAGTGTGTTGGAGGTGTTATATATTCTCCAGCAAACACTACTTGCCAAATGTCCACCCGTCCTCGTCTCGGCGAACACTGCTGTGGAAGACACACCTTCAATCCTCACACTCATATTTGCTGTAACGGACACAGGTAGGCCCACAGAGTACTAAAATTTGATTTTAAAAGTGCATTTAGAACTTTTTTTGTTGTTTGTATTTATTTATTTTGCAATCTTCCAAACCCTGAACCTTGATCTAAACACATCCAAAAAACGGGTGATTAATTTTTGTGGGAATAAGTTTTTATAGTGTTTTCCTCTGCATGTTTCTACTCAAACAGATTTAAGGTCAGGAAACGAACAGTAGTACTTTTGTGAATCTTTGATAGCTTCAGGCAAAACCTTAAAAAAAATTGAAAGATGGTTATTGTTTGGCCTGTAGCCAGATTTCATTCTACCCACACAGTCTTGAAGAACAAGGCTCTGTCTGTAACTGAAAATTCAAGTCTGACAAGCAGAGACATACTATCATAAGAATATGCTTACTGCTAATACAAAGACACATTCATATATCACCGCTCTAGGACAGTCTCTGTCATCCAGGCCATTAAAAAGCACTTTAATTACTTATCTTTTAAACTTTGTTTGTTTGTTCTATTTAGCCACAACAAGAAGAATGGCAATTTTTGTTGTGGTTCAGAAGTCTATGATCTCAACAACCAGTTCTTGAGATGCTGCTCAGATCATCTCTACAAGCTAACCCATTTACATGATACTGCAGAGTGCTGTGGAAACCTGTTGCTTCAACATGACAATCAAACTTGCTGTTCGTCCTCAACCAATTCCATCATTTATGACACCAAACGGAACCACCATTGCTGTGGGCATTACTACTACAACACATCCCTGTGGAGCTGCTGTGCTGAACGTCTCAAACCAACACC
>JAUCNO010001137.1:1475718-1490340 GCA_032353835.1 Enteromius viviparus | reverse complement strand
GTGTATCTGGAATAAATTTTAGATCTTTAAGTCCATCTCATGAAAAATTGGAGCAGAAACAAAGGTGTTGCGTTTATACTTTTGTTGAGTGTATATATTATGCAGTATATCTTGTTACTTTTAGTGAATCAAAACTGTGAACTGTTTAACTGCTGGAACTAACTTGTATGTGTATATTCCCTTCTTTACCTCCCCTCAAGGTTAGTAATGGCAGTTATTTTTGACATTTTCGGACACTTATACAGGTTATAAATCATACTAAATTAAGTATTTTGAATGTTAAAGTTGGGCTAGGATTAGGGTTAAAGTTAGGCTTTTATACTATTTAATCTATAGAATGTCCCCATAAAACATGGAAACCTGCATTGATTTATGTGGTTTATGAGGACACAAATGTGTGTGTGTGTGTTCATAAGACTTCAATCATACAGCTTCTCACTAGGTGTTCTTCACATGTGTTCCTCAAAGATAATAAAGGAATCATTAATGTCTTATGCTTTTCAGTCTCAAAGTGCCACATCCTCATCTGGAAAACAGTCAGGCAGCAGTGCTTTCACTCGCCGCTATCGCACACGAGCCCTAACCTCTCATGTGGATGAGAGCCTCTTTGGGACACCAAAACAGGTAGAAACAAGCCTATTGTCTTGTCTTGTCTGAATGAAAATAAATTGAAAGACTGAACTGTGTTTTGTGTCAGCATTCTGCTGGTGATATGAAAGATAATCCAGATGGTGGAAACATGAGACTGAGGACATGCTCTGCTCCTGCGCCCAAAGATCCACACTCAGAGACAGTGCGCATCATCACTAAAGATCTTATCAGGGATCTCAGGCAAGTAGAATCAAAGGGTTTTTGCAAAAAAGTGGTTACATGTACAGTAGTTGTCCTTACTGAGGTTTTTGCTTTACCTTTTCAGACACCGACTTAAACCAAGTGTCAGAAAGTTAACAAATAAACAGCTTCATCACACAAATTTATCCTAAAAAGGTTATAGAAATTTAAGGTTAAATAAAATGTATAGACCACATGCCTCTGTGTATTGTTGTTTTTTCATTGTTATATTAGTGCATTTATCTCTGAACTAGTCATGTATTTAAAAAAAAATTTAAATACCAAACGAATTACATTATTGTTACATTACATTATTACACTACATTATTGTTACATTATTAGTACAGTATTGTATGCGTTCAGTTATAATTCTTAGTATCGTAATATAGCTTGAAGAAGTCTAGTTGTACATTATCAACATACAGTACACAGTAGACACTCTTTAATTAGGAAGAATAAAAAAAGAATATCACAAGCATAGGCATTATATAGGAGCAGGGTAAAAAAAAAAAAAAAGAGAAAAAAATAAAGAAAAAATGTGTTTAAAAATAAATGGAACTCTGCAGCAAAATAGATCTAGAGGGCCAGAGTTGAGAACCCCAGCTCTAAAATATAATGAACTCTACTGTCCAAGCAGTTTTTGTGCTAAGATAAGATGTATTTCAGAGTAGGGAATGCGAGTCAGCATAAAAACCCCAAAACAATCACCCCTGTTAAAATTGTCTCCAAATTCCATGTCACACTGAAATTAGTGTATATGTTTGACATTCAGTTTGCATCAGATTGAAATCATGTCAGGTTTTTTATGTCAGTTTTTTATGCATATTTGACGCTTTTTACCATTAAATTTGATGTCAAATTGATGTATTTTCTAACGTAAGTTGCCCACTAGAGGATTAGTGAAAGTTTTTATCCCTGTACGTTTTGTGTTTTTACTGCTTGAACTAAGCTGTACTATCTGTTGTTCCACCAGAATCCCAAAGGAGGACCCATCTGGGCAGTCTGTCATCCTGTCTTCGGCTGAGTTCAGGCGTATCATGGTGGAGTCTCATGTTCCTAGTGAAGAGGAGAAGGCAGCTGCACTGCAGGCCCAACGCCAAGCCCGTGAAGAAGCCATGGTGACCCATAATTATATGTTTGAACCCCATATGAACGCAAGATTTTGTTTTATATAGCATACTACTACAGTGTTATGTGTACTAAGAGTACATGTACTGTATATAACAGTTTTTTTGTTTGTTTGTTTTTTACACTAATTAGCCATAAAACCACTTACAGGTCAAGTAAATAAAATGTATTATACTGTATTTTTAAACTGGAGTTTCCCAAGGGGTGAGATATATTAGGAAGCAAATCAGCAATCAGTTTGTTGTTTTTATGTGATAGAAACAGGAAGCATTATTTGAGCATTGCAGTTTGCTGTGTATGGGCCTGTGCAGCTCAACACCAGTGCTCATGATGACCTAAGTCCACCTCGAAAGGAAAATGATAAAGTGATCAAGGTGTGTTGCTGGACTCTTAGTTGAATCTTTGGGATTTACTGGACCAACAAATCCAATCCAAGCTCGTAATAAGCAGGGTTTATATTATCTCCTGCTAATGTCTTGGTGTCAGATACCACAGGACATGTTTGGAGCTGTTTGGCAGCATGAGGGGGACCTACACAATACTGGGCAGGTGATTTTAATAACGTGGCCAAACAGTGTTTATAATATGCTATTTTATAATACATGTTGTTTTCAACAGTTATTAAAAATATTACTACAGCAGTTTGCTATGAGAGATTAGTAAACAGAAGCTCATGGAACATTAAGGTTTCCACAAAAATACATAGCCAGATCAACTTCCATGAAGTCTTTTGTTTGTGACTCCGTTTAGAATTGGTCTTATAGGTCTTCCTTACATTATATTGATCTTCCTTACAAATCTCATGCTTTCCTTTAATTTGTACATTATTTCTGTCCACCTAATAACTGTTTGAAAACACAAGATCGTTATTACATTTGTAAAAGTAGCTATTTTAAAAATAACAGTTAGGTGAACAAAGCATTTTTTCAGAGGCTAGCATATTTTGGTTTTCAATGGAAGTGCCTATTTTTTTTAAATAGCTTTTGGGTTTTTTTCTCTCTCTCTGTGCTGAGAATTGAAGCATTTTGACCAATCCAAGTGTAAGAGAACATTTTGAAGTTTGGGCCAATTGTGGACTATTGAGGATACCTCATTTTAGAAGAGAAAATACCCATAAAAGACAAAAGTAATGTGGAACACAGACAACATGGACAGGGCTGCCAGGGTGAAACCCTGACATTAATGATAAACAAATGTATTGATCTGAATGGGAAAAGATGTGTATACACCTATTATGTGTAATTAAAAGGATACTTTGTGATGCTTCGCTGAAATGTTTTTTAAAATGGCTTTTTTTGATGATCCATTGATTAGTACTAAAAATTGTGAATTTACATCATTTTCCCCACTCTCTTTGTGTGTGGCATTTTTCACACTTTTCTTTAGTTGTCTTCAAAGCATGACTGATTTCTTTAAAATAAGTAAGGGTTTGTCAAAATACCCACACTTGACTACTTAAATGACATATTTCTTGTATGTGGTCCAAGTGTTCAAGTGGGGGTGAAGAACGCAAGTGTGCATGAAAGATTTGTTACATCATGGGACACACTTATGAGTCTATATTAGTCCTGCAGCAGCAGAGTGCACTCTCAAGTGGCCAAGACTGCAAGTGCTGGTATTTGGACAATGCCTAAATCTAGTTGTCATTGTGTCAGGATGCTGCAGAGCAGAGAAAAGCACAGATGCGTCAGGCGGACCTGTCTCGGCAGAAGAACCAAAACCTCAGTGAGCTTGAGGCAGAGGCAAGGGACCGGGCTCAGTACCTGCTGGAACGGGCGAACGCCCTGAGAATGGAACAAGAGGACGAAGTCAAGAAGCTCAATGAGGTAGCTAGGACCACACTAAAAAGTCTAACCTTGGCTGAGTCTCATTTCCAAGACTGTGTCCTCCAGAGGTTGCATTTGTTGGCCACAAGCTTTGAGTCTGTTTCATTTAAATCATGTTTAAAAGGTATAGCCATGAGACCTCTGTAATGACGTATATAACCAACAAATGCGACCTCTGGAGTATGCAACCTTTGGAAAGGAGATGCACTGGACTGTATGTACTGTAATGGTGCATTACATGCTACATGCAGATTTTTGTCTATGTACTCTTGCAGTTAATTCAGCAAGTGCAGTGCCATGTTGTCCGGGATGCACAAATTCAGGAGAAGAAACAAAACCGTGCTGAGTGGCAGGAGGAGGAGAGAAGACTGGATGCCATGATGGAGGTGGAGCGTCGCCGGGCCTTAGAAACCCAGGAACAAATTGAACAGCTGCAAAAGCAGCAAAGGATTAAGTAAGGATGTTTACAATCTGTATTCTGTATACTATATATACAATGCTTTGTTCTCTATGGTTGATGAGTGGATGTTCTTAAAGTGGGAAGATGTGTATCCTGGATCAGATTCAGATGCGTCTGGAGGAGCAAATGCTACATAATGAATTAAAGGAGCAGGAGGGTCAGCAGCTGTTGGAAAACATGGAGAAGATGCAGATGGAGGAGCTTAAAGTAAATGCAGTAAATCTCTAGATTAGTTCAAATTATGAATAGTCTACTGATTCGCATAGATAAGCATGTTAGTTCATCTCTGTGTGCTATTATCGCAGGCCATTAAAAGAAAGAAGGAGGAGCAGAGGAATTTGCTTCAAGACATTCAGAAGATAAATGAAGAGAATTTGCTTGCTAAAGAGCAGAAAAAAGAAGAAGAGAGATTAGCAGATCTGCGAGCTGTGGAGTATACAAATAAGAAATTGGTAAGAAATGTCTTTAATGGTTTTCTCACTATATTGCTTCTTTCGTCACCCAACACTGTACTGTTAAAATAGACCTTTAGAATCAGTGGCAGACAGTGTTTTTTAAATTCTTTATAAAACACAACATAGCAGGAAAAATATGAAAAATAACAAAATACATGAAGAAAAATTTTTTATATGTGAGTATGGTTTGTGTGTGAAGTTGTGTTGTGTGTGCATATCTGAATATAATTACACTGTATGTGTAAAGATCTAAAGAAAGGTGAGAGAAGAAGAGAAGAGAGGAAAACGTGACTTCAAATCTACAGTATCAAACATCTTAATAAATAACACAAAAGGAGAGAGAAGATATATTTATTTTCTGAAAAGATGAACACATATGATCTAATATGGACTTGTGGACATAGATTATTCTAAAAACATGTGATTTATGTGATTTTAATATTTAACTGCACATGTGAAATCCATGTGGGGTTTTTTTCTAAAAGGGAATGAGAAAAAATTACATTTTGTTCCCTTGATAAATGGAATCTTCATTTCAGAACTCCATTTTGTATCTTTGTGTGAAATTAACATTTGTTTGATCTGAATCTTTTAAGTATGAAATCAAAAACCAAAAAACGTTTGGACACCTTACTGAATTCCATGGTTTTCTGTATCTGGTTCTTGGCAGGTCATAACATTTTGTAAATAAAACTTTAGATAAACAACAACATATGATACTCTATAGTAAACTACAATTTTTCTTTTTTTATTTTGACAAAAATAAATTTTAATTTAAAAGCCATGTCTTAGGACACCCAATAATTCAGTTGCTTGTCTGACACATACATAATTTTGGGTGTCTCTCACGTCATTCTAGAGGAATTTTGGCCCACTCTTTATGCACAGCTCTGTCCGCAGAATTTCAATTAGGATGAGGTCTGGACGTCTCAAGATGAGGTCAACTCCTATTCAGTTGCCAGGCATACATACACTACTTGAACATAGACAGGGGCAGACTCTGTGATCAAATGAAACTAAAAATTACTCAAAGTAACCACTCCATATCGTATTGTTGCACGAGGATAAAAAAATAAATGTACTAAATTTGTTTCAAGTTAGTGATGGTGTTCTGTCCTTCTTCAAGACACTGGTTAAAATAGTTAAAGTTGGTGCCAGCAAACATTTCCAAAGATATTACCACTAATTTACAGTAAACGCCTGGCTCCAATGCATTGAATCATAACTGGACATGATGTTTGGATAATGGCTGAATGCATGGCACTTTTAGTCAAACAAAATGTTTTCTTTTTCTCTCAAAGAGCTTAGTAGTCTGTCAGTCTGTGGTTTTAACCCTGTGTTCTGACCAATTTTGCCAGGAAAGGATTTTCTTTTTTTTCATTTAAAAAAATGTTAAAAAAGATTAGCTTTTATATAATGTATGTAGCATTTTTTTCTTGTTCTACTTATTTTTATAAAAATGTATGTTTTTGATTTTTTTTTTGGCTATTATTTGTTTGTGTATGTGTGATATTGACACATTGTATGAAATATAACCACGAATATGTGAAAGTAAACATGTATTTGATGAACTCTAGGAACGTGAGGCAGAGTATGAAGCTGAGCAGATACGAATCAAGAAAGACAAAGAGAAAGAAGTGGCACGACTGAGAGCTCTTCAAGAAAGGGACAGAGACCATAAAGCTGAGCAGGTTAAATCTCACATCTTCATAAAAAATGCACTTATAAAAACACTTATAATGAGAAATATCCTCTGGTATATATTAACATGGCCAATATAACAAAGCAAGAAGCTTATTTGTTGGCTGGACCTGTGCAGGAAAATTTACATTCTAGATTATAAACTATAAGATTTTGAGCTTTTCTTTGAACTATCAGGATGAGATCAGGGCACGGAGGAACCAAGAAGCAGCTGCAAGGGAATGGAGAAAAAAAGAAAAAGAACAGACTCAGAAAAAGCTGGAAGTGGAAGAGAAGCTGAAGGCTGCTCGTTTAGAACAAGTCACTCACAAGGAGCACATGCTGTCCATAGAAGCTGGACGAGAAAGAGCAGAGTTTGAGAGGGTCCTGAGGTACAAACGCCACAATAATAGCATGGTCAAACACAGGGCTTTAGTCCAAAAACTCAGCTTGCTAGGGTTGTTAATGGATGCATACATTTTTTTAATAACCTGATGTAGTGCATTTTATTTTTGTCTGTGTCAGTAAAAAGCAATAAATTAAACATAGCATTAGGGGTTGAAATAAAAAAAATTATAGATAAATAATAACATGAAAACAGCATTTTTAGGTTATCCCTTCAAATTTTCTTGTCATGTACAAAAGTTGCACTTGGGGGTTTAAATAGAGTAAAACAAAGGAGAAAGTTATTAGACTAATAAAGAAAAGGGGTTATTAAATACAATATATAAAATAGTGCTATTTATTATGTATATATAATTAAATACACACAGTAATTGTTATCTTGCAGCCATTTGCTAAAATCATTTTTTCCTCCATAATGTACACACAGCACCCCATGTTTACACAAAAACACAGATTTGTTGACATTTTTGCAGATTGATTAAAAAAGAAACTAAAATTTCACATGGTCATATTGCTCAGTATTTAGTAGAAGCACCCTTTTGATCTGAGACAGCCATGAGCCTTTTTGGGAAAGATGCAACAAGATTTGGGGATCCTCTGCCATTCCTCCTAGCAGATCCTCTCCAGTTCTGTCAGGTTGGATGGTAAATGTTGGTGGACGGCCATTTTTAGGTCTCTCCAGACATGCTCAATTGGGTTTAAAAAAATAACATGATGAATGATTTTAGCAAATGGCTGCAATATGACAAAGAGTGAAGTGATCTAAATACTTTCCATACCCACTGTATATATTTCAGAAAAATCTTATATGAAATATATATTTATTTAAAATATAAATTGTATTAATATAAATCTAGGGATTGCAAATATATACTGTATGTGTATGAATGTATTTATATAAACATAATTAATATATACTGTACACACACACACACACACACACACATATATTATGTAAACAAGTTTTATTTGAATGCAAATAATCATTTGACAGCACTAGTAATAAGAGTTACAAAACTCATTGAGTCAACCTTACA
This sequence comes from Enteromius viviparus, assembly GCA_032353835.1. Taxonomy (NCBI): domain Eukaryota; kingdom Metazoa; phylum Chordata; class Actinopteri; order Cypriniformes; family Cyprinidae; genus Enteromius; species Enteromius viviparus. Next base: position 1,482,518 of record JAUCNO010001137.1, on the reverse strand, counting down.
TTTAAACAATTACCTCTATAATCTACAAATATTAATATGTTTAATAAATTACCAACAGAATATTTTACCTTGGATTAATCATTTAAAATGATTGCCTTAACTAAAATAGAGAGGAGAATAAACAAAGGTAGCATTGAATATTGAATGCTGTATACTGCTTTTCCAGGGCACAGCAGGAGCTCATTGAGAAAGAACGAGAAAAAGAGGAGCAACAGCATCGAAAAATCCAAAGGCATGCTGAGGCTGTAAGGCAGCAGGTACGCGAGAGAGAGGTGCAGGCCGTCACCCAGCGCAGAGAGCTTTTCCGAGAGGGCGAGCGGCTGGAAGAAGAGGCACGCAATCGTAGAGCACGACTGGACGAGATTAAAGAAAAGAAGCTGAGGGAACTCAAGTACGTTACAGTAAAGTAGACCGAAAAAAGCTGTAGAAAATTACATATAGAAAGTATAAAAAAAGAAAGAATTAGTGATGACATACAGTAGAGAAAAAGCAGTGGAGTTATACTTGCAACATATTTTATTAATGAATTTCATTACATTAGCTACAAGAAATGTCATTGCATTCAGGTCTGTTGGTAATGGGCTTTCAAGTAAGAACAATTCAAATAGCCAAAATATCTTCTTCAGCCCAGCCCTGGCCCAAAGAACGAAATCCAAAGGCCTGCTCAAAGGGTTAATGCACTGTTAGTCTTTTACTTGCCCCTTTGAATTTATTTGAATTTAGTTTTTGATTTAGCTCTGTTTAATCTGACTTTGATTATTCTGGAAATCAGAATAATTAAATTCACATAAATACAAAACATCAGATTCCCAAAGATAAGTCTAAGAGTAAAAAGATGCATACCTGACTTTTAGAAAATACATAGTGCAGAGTGTAAAAGCACACCACCAAACCCCGACTGATTTGCATCTTTCCCATAAAAGCCATACCAGACAAACAAAGAAATCTTAAGATCAGTTGTGAAAATAATAAAATACCTTTTGGGTTTTAGTTCTAGTGTTTCAGGGTCGGATCCCAGGGGACAAAAACCTCTTTAGCAGAACACATTTCTACAGCAGTTTATTTAGTATTTCTCATAATACAAGTGACTGCTGTGCATGATAAAAGTATAGTAACTTAACACTCTTCTTTACACCCCTCCAGTCAACCTTCTGTGGCCAGGAGGGAACAATGGGTGAAGGGGCAGATTAGCAAATGTTCTCTCTCCCAGATCTCTTTGCGATTATAGGGTTTGTTGCTTTATTGCATGGTATGTGTGCTGCGAGGGTTTCTGTGTTTTTGGTTTCACAGGGAGTTAAATTCAAATTAAAACTATTTCACACCTTACAGGTCATAATAACTACTTGTTGAACTGCTGAACCGAACTTGAACTGAACTGCTGAACTGAACTTGAACTGATCTGCTTGTGCGAAAAAAATAACAAATTATTACAAACTACAAAAACAGCAAGGGGAGTGTGTCTTTTCCAAAGACATTCATACTGTAGAAATGTGTGACAGGGTTCACGTGAAAAAAAGAAACTCTTAAATATCATTGATTGACTAAACGCGTGTTGCCCACTCATATCTTTCTTAGTTGGCAAATGTTTTTGCGGAGGTCATGCAACAGTCACATCAATCTTATAATCATTAACACTTTTTTTTTGCTTTTGACTGCAGGGCAGCTGGACTCTCAGACAAGTACTACAAGGAAGTGGAGCGTAAGGTTCCAGCTCTATTAAACTGAGAAGTAGAAGAAATGGAAGAGATCAACATAAATAAACAAAGTACATTTGTTGTTTGGCCTACTGCATGTTTTGCAAGTCGGTGGAAAAGATTACATCACTTCTGGAAACAAAATAGACATCAAGGGATGTGTGGTTTGGCTGACTATATAGTCTTTAACTTCAGTTGTGCTAAAAGCACACTACTAAATCTTCTCACAAGATTGTAGGACAAACTAAAACCTTTAAATTCTTCTGTAATCACATATTTGTAAATGAACAGACCCCAACTTTGGGCAATCACAGCACAAAGTGTGTGACTTCTGTTGAAATTAAAATCTAGTAGTAAACTTTAACTTATGTGTGCGGCCCCTCAAATTGTTTAGGGGCAATAAAAACTGTTCAATAACCCGGACACCCTGTACACCCCCCAACCCCATGTCCTGTCATAAATTCCTGGAATGTTATGAGTGCAGCCGTAACAGAAAACAAAGTCGTGAACAGTTTAATGTTTATTAAATAATAAAATGTGAACAGAGAACAGATGTATTTGTCTGTGTGTGTGTGTGTGTGTGTGTGTGCGTGCTTGGTATGACTTCAGCTGCTTGGACTAAGGCCCTTCTCCACAGGGGTCGGGGTCTGCTTGAGGCCCCCTCCTTCTTACCCCCCCGGCCTGAGCATGCTAGAGGTTGCTGTCATCTGAAATAGAGAGAAAAAAGAATGAGCCATTAGTTAATAAAGGTTTTTAAATGAATAGATGGTTCTAAAAGGTTTAATCAGTGAATTAAATTTAACAGATGAAAATACCGGTTTTCATAATTTAAAAACAACAGATCTCTCGCCCCACAGTGTTCGCACTCTTCAATGAAGTCTTTTTAAAACCACTGAAATACTTCTATATCTAAGCAGCTAAGTTTATCATCAGAAAACAGAATGAACATTAGTGAATAAATCCTATACGGAAACATAGAGCTGTTTGAGTGAATATTTTGATATTTTCAAATTTATTTAAATCATTCAATCAGGGGTCGTAAATAATAAATAAATTGACATTCTGTGACTGGCTATTACTACTAACTAAGCAATAGCTTCTCATTACTTCATTATGTGTGGCCCCTTATATTTACTATAAAATGGGTAGGTGTAAGTTTCGGGGTAGGTTGAGGCAGTCTAAACTTCTAAATAGCTTATTGTTAAACATATAAAAATGATACAAATATCTTAATGATATAAAAGTTAAATATTAACATAAACATAAATATAGATTTTTTGGGGGGGGTTAAAAATATGCAGTGATTTGTAGATATTTTAAAGAAAAAGAAAAAAAGGTTTCTCGGTTCGAAGGGTTTTTTCTTCTTTAAAGGTAAGGAGACACCTTTTTAAAGTTAATGGCACAAACAGTATACAAACTTGTTAATTCGTGTAAATATTCAGTAAGGATCTACCATCTTATTTTTAAAGATAGTTGCAGCTGTAGAATCCTGAAACTAACACATTGTTTTTCAGTATTTCAAAGAAACAAGTCACCACTTTAGCTGAGGGGCCACACACATGAAGAAGTCATGAGAAACTAATGCTTAGTTAATGATGACTACTGTATTTCGATCAACAAAATTAAGATGCTATGTGGTGTGGTTGGTCAGTCTTGGGGTCTGTTCATTTACCTACTAACTAATAAAAAAAAAAAAACATTAGTTCTCATATTATTTTATAGACTGTTCTAGCCTGTATGCATTAGGTAATGTGGATTTTTGTAAATTAATTTAGTAATCCAAATAGTTTTACCTGCACAAAAACATTTTGTGCACAAATTCATGACAATTTATGTACTATTGTATTTCATATAACCTTACTATAAGTTTTCTTATTATACTATGTACAGTACATTCTGATTTTCTAATATTAATATATAATTTTGAAAATTAAATACAGGATATTGGCTACAATACATCAGGACACTACACACAGTTTAAAGCGGTGCCAGAATCGTGAGCAGCAAGATGATAATATGACAGCTGTTTTGTAACTGATGAGTGTGTTGCCAAGTAGTAGGGATTTTAAACATGTTCAAAAGAAAAATTTTGACCTGGAAGGGCGGATAGGCAATTTAAGGAAATTAAAAGAAAGCATCTGGGATCTCAATGCAGACAGGTATGTTTAATCACATCTTGTGGCTGTGATAAATGTGTGCACTATTAAACAACACTGCAACGCATGGGACAGCTTCGTATGGAGAAATTAAATGAGCAAGGAGTGTCCATGACAATAACTAAGGTTATCCAAAAAAACACACTGTGAAAAATATGGTAATTATCACCATAAATTAAAAAAAAAATAAAAAATAAAAAAACATTTTTGTCAATATTTCATACCCCTAAAATAACCATAATCTTTAAAAAAAAGTTTCCTGGATTTTGTTTTACTTATATTGTAGATTTTCAGGTTAATATTAATGTTATTATTGAGGAAAGGATTTCAAAGGTGTTAGGGTTTTACAAAAGATAATTTGACCTGCGCAAGAAGACATTTTCTCTAGCCCTCTTCCTACAATTAGTTTAGCACCACTGGTAGAAGACATTACATTACAGGAATAATAGTGAATGTTGTTCCAGGGTCAACGAGGATGGATGCCTGAAAGAGTGCTCTTAGGATTTATGAGTTATGTGGTTTGATAAATGTTAAGTGTCAAAAATATGGACTTGTGGCAGCTGTTTGCGGAGGGAAACAAAGATGTGCCATAACAGATGTGTCATAACAGATGTAAAAAGCATTATTAAAGCAGCAGTTTTAGTATGTGGCAAGAAGACTGAAATAAAGAGCCAAAAGGAAGGCTTTTTTTATATTCAACCAAAAGTGAGGACTGAAAGAAAGTCATATGGAAACAGAAAAGAAGATACAGTTTTATAAACGACAGTTATATAAAGTTATACAGTTATATAAAGTCTATATTAACTAGACTCTGTTGAGGTCATTCCAGTCTTAATTAATCAGATTGCTGTTGTTATTGCAGAGAAATTGTTGAACACGTTTTAGTACACTGTGAAAAATATAGAAGAGAAAAAAAACAGTTTGTTGAAAAACTAAGACATATGGAAATCAATGTCTTTCAGTTAAAAAATTTATTTCACAATCAAAAACAGTAAAAGGATTTCTTCTAAAATATTTAACAAATACAGGTTTAATATTATATTTTTGACGTTTGATTTTCTTCCGCTCCTCGAGGCTTTACACTCCATGCCAGTAGGTGGCCACCCGCCAATAAACATAATAGAAGAAGAAGTAAAGCATTCAATGAATCGATCAGTGGTTTCAATAAGCTATTGGAAAATGCTTTGTGAACATGTCAGCAAATTGAAGATGTTTCTTTTCTTTTCTGTAGAGTAGGGTACACATCTTGTGAGATCACACGTGAACTTAACATAACGTTACATCGCCCTGCAGCCTGACTTTCTGCCGGATTGTTCGTTGTTTTGTTTTTAGCTTAGCACAATTTTTTGTCAGATGTGTGTTATTTTTCCCTCAACGTAGCTTTCGACCAACAAGCCACTGACAGTGATGGATTCCCTGAACTTTGAGTCCGAGATGGAGGCAGATGGACAGGGCAGTTATTCGCTGTTTCCAGCGCTGGACAGCATGAGCAGCCTGACCGGAACCACTGAGAGTCTAGATGCGTGAGTTTGTGGGCAGAGGATGAAAAATCGCTTTTCATTTATGCACGGGCATCAGAAAAGCTTGAAATACCCAACGGAAAGAGCCTTGATGTTTTTTTAGCACATGCTACAGTAAAATTTATAGCAGTCCCATAAATAAGTCAATAACTGTGGTGAACCGATGGGATCAGATGTAAATATCACCGTGGTGTCACTGCCAGGGTTTCTCGCTGTTTATTTGGTTAGGTGGCGTGCCCCATGCGGTGGTGTTTTATTTTCTGATGCAAAGTTCTCACCGTTCCCCATTATTATATGTTTTTGTGTTGTTGTTGTGTTTTTTTTCTTTTCTTTTTCAAGATCTATCTATCTATCTATCTATCTATCTATCTATCTATATATAAATACAGGGGCGTAGCACCAAACTCTGGGCACTATGCACTAGCAGTGGTAGGTTCACAACTACCTATGACACCATTTAATACATCAATCAACTGATGCATTTACCCAAAATATTAGCATTTACATTTGTTAACAACATTCATTGTGATCTTACAATTATATTTAAAGGTAAATAAAATTTCACTCCTCAGGGGCCCTCCCCCCTCTTGGGGCCCTGGTAATTTATTAGTCCCACTTTTCACCCAACTACGACGCCCCTGTGTATATACATAAATGTATGTGTGTTTATTACGGCTGCGATTTGTGCAAAAAAGCAGAGGGTATACTTTTGAAAACTTTTGTCTGTCCAGATATAAGTTTATAGCCTAACCAAATGTTAATGTGATCCAAAGCAAACATGGCTTTTTAGTCTATAACAGAATGATTCGAAGCGCTCTGACAGGATGACCTGTCGCGAAACCGTTTGATTCAATTTTATCCCCACCGTGGGATACAAGAGGGGGGTATATGAATATATATTAAATATTATATACATGTAAACACACATAATAAGACCTAGGGCTGGGTGATATTTATCGTACGATATATTATGCGCATCTCATCAGTAAAGCCGGTTTTTTGATTAGCGCTAAATCTTCGTCAACTGTTTTTAAATGCAGCGCCAGTTAATGAACAGAGCCGTAGATCAGTGACAAGCTGTGCCATTGAATCACCCGCGGAACTAACGCGTAGCTTGTCACTGATCTAAAACAGCTGACGAAGATTTAGCGCTAATCAAAAAACCGGCTTTACTGATGAGATGCTCATAATATATCGTACGATAAATATCACCCCCGCTCTAATAAGACCATTCAAGTGAAACATAATCAAAATAATGAAACACTTTATTTTTGTCATAGATTTATGTGCAAGTATTACAAAATATTTCATGTAAAAAAGTGTAACATTATATGGTATGTATAAAGTAATGTAAAGTGGGTAACACTTTATAATAACGTTCAGTTGTAAGGCATTTATAAGTGATTAGTTAATGATGAACTAATCATTTA
>JAUCNO010001137.1:1451362-1462830 GCA_032353835.1 Enteromius viviparus | reverse complement strand
GATTGTAAAGCGCTTTGGGGTGTATGACCATACATGATAAAGCGCTATATAAGTGCGAAATTCATTCATTCATTCATTCATTCATTCATTCATTCATCTCATGGCTCCTGTTTGCCTATAAAAAAAAACTTTTAAAACTAAATGATATTTTACAAAAAAAAAAACTGTACTGTACTGATCATATTGATATTTCGTCTGTATATGCATTCCAAACATTTCCCAATTTTCTATGCAAATACAGTTGCATGATATTGTCTGTTTTTAGGCTTGTGTCTGAATGTAATGAGCAGGAGCGGAGCTGAGCGCTGAGCTCATTTGTCTGGTTGTTGTTGTCAGGTGTGTTAGCTCTCTCCGCTGTCACCAGAGATTATTTCAGGCTGTCTGCTCTCTGTGTGCCCCAATAAACAGCACGTGCACTCACATATGCCACTGCTATACATTTCAGTATATGCAAGCTGTGCATTTATGTGTGTGCGTGAGCTTTTGCTTTTGAGAGTGAGGTCAATTAATTTGAACCCCTCTATTCCCTATTATCCCCCTGCATATAAAAGCCTGAGATATTTCCCATATGGATTACTGCTTTAATCACCTGAATAAATGACCTTGACCTCTTCAGAGGCGTGGGTGAGATGGGTCAGCGTGCCACTGCATACGTCATGACACTGGCCTTCTGCTGCAGGATGGATTAGAGTTCAGTCTTCTCTTTGCATGATGGGAGTCATGGAATAGGAGTATTAATCTGGTTTACTAAACTGGTTAAATCTGTTTGCACTACATGCTACGTGCTACTTAAAATTTAAAGTAACTAGAGTCAGGATCTTTTGAAGAATAAGGTGCAGTATGTATTGTACAGTGCACTTCAAACGTCTGTTTCTGTTTAAATGTAATATATTGGGCTTTAGATTGTATATTTAAATTTTTTATACATTTTTTATTTAGTGCACCTCTGTTTGTTCAAGTGTAGTGCTTTATCTTAATTGGATCCATAATTTATGCATCTTAATAACAATGTAATATAATAATAATTGTTATTTTAAATTTTTTCTAATATTGTTTTGTAGCTTATATAACAATTTAATAATTAAAATTAACAAATGTATAAATTTATAGTAATACTAATAATATTTTTTTTGTATAGTTATAGGCATATATAATTGTTTAATAATTATAGTTAATAAATTAAAAAGTTCATATATTTTTCTAAAATGAAAGCAGTGAGTATTTTGGAATGAACGATTGACCAAATGAACAAACAAACAAATGAACATCTCAATTCGGGTGACAGAATAAAATATAATAAATTAAATATTTTTGGTCGCTTGCCAACTTGATGCTCCTTTTGAAAGCCAGCAAGTTAATTAGGGCCCTATGCAATTAAACTTTTTTTTTTTTTTTTGACAAATTCCTATTTATTCTATATTCTGTTTTTCCATTTGAATTTTTATGGATTAAATTTATTTAATGTTTAGATTTTTCAAGACTCAATTTTAATGGTTAAATTAATTTGATTAATCAAAAAAACATAATTAATTGAAATCATGAAACTTATACAATTTAAATCTATTCATTAAAAGTTTAACAAAAATACATTTTAAGACACATGAAATATGTTTTATTTTTTATTTTTATTTAAAAAAATTTATTTTAACCTAATTCTGTGTTTTCTGGATTCCATTTTAATGGTTTCATTCACTTTTAATAAAGGCATATCTAATTAATTGATTTTATTTTTAATCATATATATATATATATATATATATATGTTTTTTTTTTTTTTTTTGTCACAGTTTCTTCAAGTTAAACCAACTTTTTATTTTGACGGGTTGCTGCAAAGACCTTCAAGTGTCTATTTGTAAATGAGAAAATGCTAGATCATCAAAAGAAATGGTAAAATGCTCATGAAGTGACACTCAGAGCAGCTCTGGAGATTATGTTCATGTGTACATGTACTCGTATATTGAGACAACAAGTCAAATCTGTCAAACAGAAGTCCCCATAGGCGGTCTTTCTCATTGCAAATGTGTATTTCTATATGTAGCCGCTCCTTAGTTCTCCCCAATTATTTGCACCTCTGACCCACCTCACCCTCTTCATCTGTCTGCCCTTGCCGTCCTGATTTGTGAGTGAGGTAAATGGTGTTCGTGTTGGTTGTCAGCAAGGGTGCAGCGAGCAAGAGGAAAGGCTATTGATCCATGCTGACCATACACTCCACCAAACAGCTGCCGTCCTGACAGCACAAGACAAATGAAGCATCAGATTCACCGTGTTGACTGACCTATTCCCATCAACAACACCACCGCCACATGAAAGACTCCGGCGGCGCAGGCAGGGCGGGGGAGAATGCACACCTCACGAAACCAGGCCACATAAGCCTAGAGGATTTTTATTGATTACTAATGCCCATGTCCTGCACTCAGCTTTATCCCAGTCCGGGTCCCCTGAGGTCCATCGTATTAATGTTAAAATCCAGGACAGAACACAATGTTTTTTTTTCTCTATATTGAACAGAAATCTTAATTTCACAAAAACAGCATCTAGAAGTGGGTCAGAGGGGCAAAAACAACACGAACAGCTTATTGCAATGGATTAAAAAATTCTGGCTGGATTTTCTATAGAGCAAACATGAATAATGACACAATACAACATCCAATCCAAAAGGTTTTGGTTTTATTTGTTATTGGTAATTGACTGGGTTGGGAAAAGTGTGTTCTCTATTAGAATGGTGCTACATTTGAATTTGATGTCTAAATATCCATTGCCTATTGATTTGAATTATTATATTCAACATCAGTGAAAAGGAAGACATTTGAAAACGAGAGGTCATTTGAGTATCACATTTGGTTTTGATTTCATTTGATTTCATTACGGTATATTTTTATTGTAGTCCATTTTGCTGGAAAGAGTGTTCCAGACAGATTCCTTTTCAGACTTTCAGGTCTTTTTCAGCGCATGCAAGGGTCGGATCAGGTCGGATCAGCGCATGCAAGACGTATCAGACAACATTGCTAGCATTATATGTTTCTAGTTCTAACAAAAGAAATCTATCAAATGTAACTTGTGTTCAAAAAGTTGGGGTTGTTGGATTGGATTTTTTATTGGTTTTGAAATGTTTGCTCACCAAAGCAGCATTTATTTGATCAGAAATACAGTAAAACAGCAATATTGTAAAATATTATTACAATTTAAAATTGCTCATTTCTGTTTGAATGCTACATATATACAGTTATATTTTTCCTTATATAATTTTTGCGGAAACTTTTTTTCTCAAGACTCATAAAGTTCAAAAGAACAGCATTTATTGATCATTTACTGTCACTTCGTAATATTACATCAGTGTCTTTACTGTAATTCTATTTCACTTTACAATATGAACAGACTGGGCATTAAGAAACTAAATAAATACAGATTTAATGCTGAAATAAGCATCAAAGACCAATGTCTCTTATTTTTAATTAACTTCTTCCCTCCATTATTACCTAATAACTCCAGATTGATAAAATCTAAATTTTTAATCCTTGGATGGTTTCCTGTGTCTTCTTAATAACTACGCTGCATTATTGAAGTACATGGTTTCATGTTGACTTTAAACTGTCCTTTTAAATTCTATTAGATATACTTTCTTTCTATAGGACTGACACACATGGATAGGATCTCTAAGTGACAGTCCACTCCGTGGCTGTGTTTTGCTGGACAAGACATCCTAATGCCAATATAGCAACTGCTCTGAAGCACCGTCCAGAAAAAAAGAGCAAGAAAGAGAGAGAGAGGACACTTGTGTCATACTGATGTGTTTCCAGTAGCACTAGATATACACTGTACACACAAACACGCCACCAGACACTGCCAGGCTCTAGGACCCTGCGGTACGCTGAAGCTCTACCGAGGAGAGAGGGGGGAAAGTGGGGGGTGGAGTGGAGCGCAAAAAAGACAGTGGAGGAGGGAAAGCGAGATGTGGAGAGAGAAGAGGAGAGGAGGATGCAAGGATCCGCTTCGCTGCTGTAGTTTGAAAGTCTCGCCAAGGGGACTTAGAAGAGCATTGGTGGTATAAATACCCAGCATAAACAGGATTAAAAGAGCAACTACTGACTCCATCAGAGAATTGTGAAGTGAGAGAGACAAGCAGAGAAAGAGCATAAAGTGTAAGCGTCAGGAGCGCTGTATACTGCAGTGTGTCTCAACACGCTCGCTTTACTATAACACCTAACTTAGGAGACAAGAAGCGTCACTTCTCTGAACTCTTTCACTGAAACACCATCCCTTCTCTCTCTCTGTCCGTCAGACACGCATGTACACACAAATGTAGGATATGTCTTGGTGCTGAAGTATTACTGAAGTTCAAACTGGGCCACTGGATTCATCTATTTTGCTCCAGTCCCGCTGGACACGCACCCAGATACAGACACCATCAGAGTTCAGGATCAGTGGAAAAGGTAGGTTTTGCTTTGATTGTTTGTGAGAAAAACAGATTTGAATGTCTTTATCTTTAAATAAAACAATTTTAATTTATTTTTACATTTATTTTAAAAATGTTGAAAAAATAGAAAGATATTTTCATATTTAAATAATATTCCTTTTTTTTTTACATACATAGTATCTGTATTAATTACTTAACATTTATATATACATATGTCCAGTGTATTTAAACCATAGAGTTTCTTTAAGGGTGTTCTGGGTGTAAATGCTATCTTAATCGGCGTTCCTCTTCGGATGTATAATATTTTATGTGACATCCTGGACGAGCAGATGTATGGGACATTCAATGTTGCTGTGCTGTTATTCAGACCTCTGACCTGTTCTCTTGCTGCTCAAAACATACAACAAGATTTCGAACAATCCTTTTGATTTCCGTACACAGCTGCTGTTTGTGTCCAACAAATTAAATCACAAAGTGTGATGCCAAAATCTTCTGTGCGTCTTGCATGGCATGTTATGATACACACACAAGCTTAGCAATTATTATCATGTCACCGACTTCATTGACACAAGGACGTTGTTGCTCAGCGGTACACGAGGCTGGTTTGGGCAAGGACACACTTTCTTCTATTGTTTAGAAGAACCGCTGCAGTTCCCATTAGAGAGAGAGAGAGATTTCTATTGTTAGTCACTGTATCTGCAATCCACTGTTGCCTCTGTAGTGATTCATGTAGTAGATGCTCCCAAGAGATTGCAGGAATAAATTAATTCCCATGTTTAGATATGCATCGAGACAGTTACAGTTCACATTTATTAAAAAGCAGGGAAAAGCGACACTCTCTATTCAGCTCGCTTCTCGCCATAACCATTAAATTCGGTCTACAAATCATACTTCCAGATTACAACATAAAGGAGATTATTTCATGACATACGGTCTTGTGCGTTATTAAAGTCTCTCTGCACGCCAAATCTCTCTAACAATCTGAACTGTCCTGTACAGGCACACACACACACACTCACACACACTACAGCTCCTGATGTTTATCAGCACTGTCCTGTCACATGCAGTGTGTTGCCATATTCCCCTGCCTGCCGCATGCTGGTGAGATAACCTTTTACTTAGCTTGAGTAATAAACAATTAGCCGGTGATTATGTGCGACATGTGAGAGGAATTCTCATTTGATTAAATGTGATCTCACGACAATTTGTACTTGCCTCTGTTATATTTGTATTATAAAGTACAAAGATGCTATTTTGAATTTTTTAAAATGATATGTATTACGAGGATGGGCGCTCTCTTCACGTGTGTGTGTGTGTGTGTGTGTGTGTGTGTGCTGAGCTCGCTGACTCAGATGATTGAGGAGAAGGCCAGGAAGAGGTCAAGCCATTGAGAGCTCTTTAATTCTTTGCTCTTGGGTCTGTTTCACGCCGATTGCATATGAAGCATGCAAGAGGAGATCGTGTAGTGTTTTCATATTGTGTAACCCAAACTGCATCGCTATAACATAAATTAAGTGATTTAGGTTACAATTTTAGTGAAAAATAAATATACTATGTATTAAAAATTTAATATGTATTTCATGCTAAGTATACTACAAATACTTGATTTACATATTTACGCACATACAAATACACTGCACTTTTAGTGTTCTAACATAGTATCAGTATAAAATTACATAAGTAGGTTTCTTTGAAAACAACTACAGGAGGTGCTTCAGTCGTTAGACACAGCTGTCATAACATGTTTTTATCAAAATCAAAATACTTTAAGTTAAATTAAAGTAAAAGTGTAAAGCTGGAAATGCGTTAACTTAGGACAAACCAAAATATACTGACACAGTTTATCGCAGGTTTTCGCTGTAGTTTAGAAAATGGAATAAAATATGACTAATATGAATATGAGTTAAATTGTGTCTGAACAAAATCGCCTTGATATTAACTTTGATAGAAATGTATGTAATGAATTGCTGTCAGCTGTTAAATTTAAATGTGCTGCATGTAAGTTTTTGACTCCACTAAAGCATTAAAATACCATAATATCAAATATGCAGATATTTAGGAAACATGCTAAGTTAACATACGTGTTTATCTGAAGTGCTACAGATTCTCCTTTGAAAATAAGCATTCCGGAACGTCAGAGTCTGTTTTGGTTTGCGAAACTCACAAGGTTAAAGTGAATTATTTGTGGTCCCAATTATTTATAATTTTTACTGATATGTAAAATATGTAAAATTGTCCACTATATGAATAATTTTTGGGTAGCCATTTACCTAAAAAAATCTCAAAAATGTGTGGTGTCTGAATAATGTTTTGTTTGACTGTATCATAAAGAATACCATATATATATATATATATATGTTAAGACTGTTGCATTAGATTGTTCTTGTTAACATCCCTTAAAATAGTTCCAATAGTGTGACATGAACAAAATTTTAAAAAAATCGCAAAACATTTTGTTGATCGATCGGTTCATGATGCATGTTCAACACAATTTATTTATATACTATTCATACGGCGTGTGACAAAATAAGCTCAGAATGGCTAAGCTTCTACTACTAGTGGATACTGTAACCTGTTCATATCTGACTGAAATAAATGTGTGACTTACAGAGGCAGTGCTAAACCTCAGAAATATGTTCCCTTAACACAGCCAACTCAAGCATCAGCAAAATAAGCCCGGAGGCTTGTTTGGTTCCTTGATGCACCATCATAAGCCTTTTAATTTATAAGATGCCCTCTGGCAGTAGAAAGCTGCTTGCAGAGTACAGTACATACACCTCGTCGTGCAGCTGGAAGTGTCAGAAGAGCACAATACTCCAGCAGTCCTGACTGATCAGAATTTACTCCCTATGCACAGCACGGCTATCATGTTTTGTGGCCGTCTCAGTTAACAAGCACTGGCATGAGATGAAAAGACCCGTCTCACACCAAATGAAAATGAAATGGAGGTCTGAACCAGTGGCTGTGTCCGAAACTCAACTGTCCGGTCAGTTGATGACTAAATAGACTGTGTTTTCTGCATAAAGCTTATTCTGAACTGGAACATCAGTATTATTATATTATATTATATTAATTAGCATTATATTAAATATTAGTAGCCTATTGTAATTTTTATAGTTGTACTTAAAATTATTATTATTAATTATTGTTGTGTGTGACCCTGAACCACAGAAACAGTCAGAAGGGTTCTTTTTTGGGGGGGATTTATATATATATATATATATACATCATTTGAAAGCCAAATAAATAAGCCCATTGATATATGGTGTGGTTATGTTGATATGGTTATAATCAGTGATCAGTGTAAAATCAAAAAAGTGTGCAAAAAATCTAAATACTGAGAAAAACATATTTAAAGTTGTCCAAATGCATAATACTAATATTACGTTTTAATACAGTATATTTACAGTAGGAAATTTGCTGAATATTCATGGGACATGATCTTTACTTAATATGCTAATAAGTCTTGGCATAAAAGAAAAAATTATAGTTTTGACACATACAATATATTTTTGGCTATTACTACTAATATACCCTAGCGACTTATGACTTAGGTTTTGTGGTTCAGGGTTCCATATTTTCTTAAATTATTTATTTATTTATTTTATTTAATATATTTCACTGTAAAATAGAGATGTAGTATTTAATAAAATTAATAATAAATAGAAATATTCAAGTAAATAAGAAATATATTTTTGGTTAATGTAATTGTTTTTATTATTGCCAGATTGTGCAGCTTTATAAATAAAGCGCCACAGTGTTTTAATTGCTTTTTTAAGCAATTAAAATATCAGAAATGTTGCTATTTTATTTTTTTCACCCAAATCATGGAGCCTTAAGACCCATTTTAAGCCCTTTTACACCAAGGATGATAACTATAAAGATGACGATAAATATAGTTTAAAAAAACATTCTCATTATTAAAGAATAGCAGAGTCCACAATCTATAACGATCAGAATCCAGGATTTAAAACGGCAGCTGGTATCGTCGCTGTTGTGGATGCTAATATTTTTATGTTTATAGTTATCTTTATTATCATCATTTTTGGTGTGAACAGTGCTGTAGTAGAAAAGCGGACATAAAAATAGACATTATAATTGTACTTATTTTTTTAACTGCTCCACCGTCATTTTTATTAATGTTTGTTCAGTCAGCCTTTGAATTGCATGCCAGGTTTGCCAGATATCATAAGCAGCAAAGGATATCTATGGTGCCTTCAACAAACCTCACGAAAGCCTCTCAGTCAACAGGATGTTATGCAAACATTGCATACGGACATGGTTTGATGCTTTCAACCTCCGGATACTGCCTGCGAAAGCAGCATTTCTCATCGTCTGGACACCAAAGCAACTAGAGCAATGTGCGCAAACGGAAATCAAACCCAAACAGAAGACGTTCAGTGCAATTAGATGAAAGAAGTCCATTTTTATCTTCACTTGGCTCTGATTTTCTCTCGTTCTTTATTGTCACCAGTATAGATCTGTCAAGCCCCGGTGCCCTTTTCTGCACCCAAGTGGATCAGCAAGAATAATGAGATGTCCCATTATAAACAGATTACAGATAATGAGAAAGAGTCACACACATAGACGCAGAGAGTTCATGGCTCATAGACAAACATGTAAAGTCTGAAACACACATCAGTCTGTGGAAGGGAAAGGCCCCTGCAGCGTCTGTATGTTCACTGTCTGTCTCCCTCTCTCAGGCACAGCTGGTGTGGGGCAGAGGGGGGCCTGAGGGATGAGAGAAATCACCCAGCTAAGATATGTGCAAATGGCTCCTCTGAAACACTGACTGCTCTCGCCAACTCAAGGGAGAGAATGAGAGATAGAGAGTGTCAGGGGGAGAGAAGAGGAAATGACAGGGAAAAGAATGGAGGACAAGGCAGAGAGAAAAGACTCGCATGAAGCTATGGACAAAAAGTACCAGGAAAGTACAGGGGATTACCAGGTTTTTGATATGGCACCATGGTAAAGTCGTAGTTTTCAGATAAAAAATATCAAAAATAAGAAAAACACCATGATTTTAATGATAAAAAACAAATTCTACGGTAAAAATGGTAAAATTTACAGGGAAAATCAGTAAACACCATTAAAAACATGAGATAAAAGACAGTGGAATGGAAAAATTCGCTCGTTCTAGCTCGTTTACATAGAAAAACAATAGAAAAGCATTTAATAAACAGCCTCTTGCAGTGCACATCTGTACTATACTATGATATAGATATAATACTGTAACCCTAGTTACAGAAGCAAGAACAGAGAAAGAAGGTAGGAATAATTGGACTTGAAAGATGACTGATAAATGAGCTAATTTCTAAACACGCACAGGATGCTGGGATGTAAAAGCACCCCTCCCTCAGCAATGCCGAATTCCTTTTTCTATTATAATGTCATTTAGGGAGGAATTATGTATCTTTCAATCCTGAGTATAATGTGACACTGTTGGTCTCAAGGAATTATTGTGCTGGAATTATCAAGGCTCACTTATATAAGCAGAGACGTACAACACAGAAATGACAAATGATGAGACTTGGGCTCATTAATTTTCAGAGCTACATGAAATATGTTTTCATATAGATCCAATCCTATAGACTTAGAGTTCATTTCTGCTTTAATTAGCAAAACGCAGCTGTTCTTTATCATGCTTCAGTCATGGAGGGTATAGTGAAGGGTGAGTGGGTCTGTGTGCTTGATATTGCCTTTCCACTCAGAACGCTATCGCTCTTGTGCTATCAGTGCAATATCTGTCGTCCATCAGCCTGTTCATTGGCACTTACAGTAGCTGCTTCCTTCTGCTGCCGTTTACTGAGTCTGGTCTGTATCCTCTTCTGTTTCCAATGGGAAGACACAGAAATGCATAGAATAATAAAAAAAAAAAAAAATTCCTCTTAAAAATGAGCCCGTTTCCTGCCCGAACTTAATCAGGAAAATGCAAATAATGAAAAATGATATATTGAAGTGTACAGAACGATTTTTTTCCCCAGCAAGAGTGCATTTAATAGGCTACAGCAAAGCAAAGACAACATTACACAGAGTGCTATCCTGTTATTCAGATTTTATTAAAAAATCCTGGAAAAGGACACACTCTTACTGGGCCAGTACCTTTATATAAGGTACACTATTAGGTCCAAATATATACACTTTTGAGTACTAATATGTACGTTTAAGGTACCAAAATGGACGTGTCACTTTTAAAAAGGTACCGCCCCAGTGACAGCTTTTGTACCTTTATTTCTGAGAGTGCATTGATAATAAGCCTATTAGAATGATTTCTGAATAATCATGTGACAGTGAAAAAAAGAAACATACACTCTTAAAGAAGGGGTAAGTGGACTTTCATGCATTCAGAGTTGATTCCAGTTAAAAGTTTGGAAGTTTCAAAAAACTATTTGGACATATGACCGAGTATTTATGTGTCAAAAATCTTAGTTTTGTTAAGGGTTTTTTTCCCGATCGTTTTCTTAATGACGTAGTCAAGGGTGAAAACTCCTTATATGGGCATTTCTGCCAGAAGCACGCGCTCGCGCAGGCATTGTCAGGAGAGAATGAGATCACAGTAATCAACGCGCTTCATTTGCCTGCGCTGCACGGGAAGTATAGGTTTATGTTTCAAAAGAAGTGCCTTTTTGGTTGGTTTAGGAAAAGAAAACTGTAAAGAGAATCATAAAGCTGTGTCTGTTTAAAAATAAAGGTGTTTATGATGCTGTAGAAGCTTTTTGTCTAAATGGTTCCATAAAGAACATTTAACATCTGAAGGAAGGTTCTTCAGAGTATAAAAAGGTAAGAAAGAGATGGTTCTTTGTGAAGTGTAGAAAACAGATAAATTGTATTTAAATACATGATTCACAATATTAGCTGACTATTTTTACTGTAGCTTTATCTTTTTTGTGATAAGTTTTTTTTTAAATCACAGATTTCAGATATTCATTTGTGCATACAAAAGCTATAACATTGTATTAGGGGTGGGAAAAAAATCTATATTGCAATATATTGTTGTGCCCTCTGTCGCAATAAATAATCGATACACTAACGGCCAATATCGATATTTTATTAC
>JAUCNO010001137.1:1422806-1436300 GCA_032353835.1 Enteromius viviparus | reverse complement strand
TATTTCACAATATTACAGTTTTTCTTCTATTATATCAAATAAGTGTAGCCTTGGTGAAGATAAGAGACATTCAAGAACATAAAAAATATTTCCAAGCTTTCGAAATTTTGAACACCAGTGTTGAACTGATTTGGAATCACTAAATAGAGCTTATATAAAGTTTACCTGATTGATTTAATTTTGATATGTTCTTGCAATAAACATCAGAATAAATACACATAATATATAAAATCTTTAAAAACAATGTTGCTAATGTGGCTATTAATATGGGCAGATATGGTAATTACTTCATGTACATATCTCCCATAAATTGACAAAAATTACCAGTTGAGTTGGTCAAATGCAATTAAATGTTTTTGATTATGTGTATTACATCATTAAGGGGTTGTACGCAAAATGTGAGACAGGTAAATACGACTTTTGTAGTAATTAAAATATATTAATGTATTAAATATCAATTTATTTGTTATATGTATAATGTGTATATTTATAATTTTGCATTATATTTGTTGGATACATAAAAAAAAAAAATCAAGGCCTCTGAGGTGGGACAGACCAAAATTACTATTTTAGCGAAAAGACAAACATTTGAAGGTTTTTTTTTAACAAACATTTTTTTTTCTTAATTAAATGCTTTCATGATAAGTTCACCAAAAAAAATGTACATGATGTCTCCAATGCTTTAAAAGAAAAAGTGTACCCTATCTTTGGAAAGTGCCAAGTACTTTCACACATGGAGAGAAAGCATCTGCTCACGTTTCTTTTCACTTTGGACTGCTCTCACATTCTGATTAGGTCATGCAGAGAGCAGTTTGAGATGTTTTTTCAAAAAAAGAAAAATATAAAATTCTCATGGTACACCTATTTTTATATCATATCAATATATTACAATGAATGCGACTCGCAAAAGAGCTCCCAGTGTCATTGCAATTAGCTGCATACACATTTCTCCTGAATGTAAATACAGAAAGCATGGCTGAACTTTATAATGTACACACTGGAGGGGGAAAAATATATATATCATTTTTTTCCAGGCCAAAAAAAAGGTTGTACCCATGGAGACCATGATGAAGAAGAAGAGGCGAGAGAGACTGGCCCTATGATAAATAACAGAGATATGGACAAACAGGGAAGGTCACAGACAGACAGTAGTTAAACTGCCCTCTCCTGCTCACTATAGGCCAGTGTTTAACCAACCGATCGCAGCCGTTATGAGGCCCATTAAACTAACAGAGAACGAGTCACTGCGGACAGGCTGAGATAAACAAATCAAGGTCATTTATCTCTTAACCTGTCCAGAAGGCGTCTGTCTAGCTACTGCAGAGGGCAGCTTTTCCATTAGAGCTGCCAGAGAGCCTGGTCTGATGGGATCATGGGGCAAACTGGGGGGAAACCTCTTACAACAGCCACAGAGTGCTGGTTCAGGGTGCATCGGCCCGGGCGGTGGGGGGGCAGAAGTCTTTCTATGAGAAATGTTGTCCGCATAGAGTGGCCTGTGGGTGTTTTCCACACAGGGGGATGGTGCTGTCCTGGCTCTGGCCCTCCATGTCCATGTCCAGAAGGCTTTGATGGGCGACACCCGCTCCGGCGCTCACCCCGCTGTCACCCGAGCCCAGAGGGCTGTCGCAGCTGCTACCTGGAGACGAACTGAGCGTCTGGGACAGAGATGATAGTTTCCAGGGGTCCGGACGTGCACGAGCCGGGGTAGGTCGGGGGCGGGGAGCAAACTCCAGGGTTTTGGGCCGCTCGAGTGTGCCTGTATGGCTCTCTGGCTCTGGCACGGGGATAGGGATGGGAGGAGGAGGTTTGCGCCGATGGGCTGGGGGGAACACCATGGACGGGTCAGGCAGGCGTGGAATGTCAAGAGTTTCACGAGAACCTAGAGGAGAACATATGAACGACATGAAGAACTCTTTAAGTGAAATTTAAATTCACAAACAAGATTAAATCAAATTTCATATATATATATATATATATATATATATATATATATATATATATAAAATCAAGACATGAAAGTTTGTATTTTCTTACTGAGGCTTGTATTTAATACCATAAAGATGTGTTGCACTCACTGTGATATTTATTTACATAAAGCACATTTAAAAATATATATTTAAAATTATTTATTTTAATATGAAAATAAAACATGATTACATGATTTAAAAAATGATATATTCAAATATTATATGTACAGCTCTGGAAAAAAATAAGAGACCACTGCAATTTACTCCTAAATCAGTCTCTCTCTGAGTATGACAAGCATTTCATGCCAGTCTTTGTTAAACTTCTACAAATACTTCTGTTTATTGAGATATTTATTTGGTGAATACAATTGTATTTAACAGGAAATGTATAAAAAGTACTGCTCTAATCAACACTGTTCTCTTGCAGTGTGATCAGTTGGATGGTAAAAAATGTTAAAAGTCTTTCAAAAGTAATTAGAGATGTAAAAATAAACACTAAACATGCCCAAAACAGTCAAAAGAAATGTTTTAAATCAAGAAAAAAGGCCTCAATCCTAGATTTACTGGCAACAAGGATTCAGTGAGCATCAAGTTGCTTCTGTACTAAATATTTCAAAGACAGCAGTTCACAAAAAATGAAACAATCATGCATTGTTTTGTATTAAAGAGATTGACAGTTTTAAAAATAAAACCCAAAGGAAACAGATTTTTCTGCAGTGGTCTCTTATTTTTTTCCAGAGCTGTATATATATATAAAAAAAATATAAATGTATAAAAAAAAAACTAAATTAGAAAAACCATAAAAAATATATAAACACAAGAAAAAGGTCTGTGTACGTTGCGTTCATTTGTTATTCATATAGTAATGAGAATACTTTTTTTATCCTTTATTGCAATTACCGTTATTTTTATTATTGATTCATTTTAAAAAAAAAACGAAAAAACGAGATTTAAGATCGATTTTAGTTTTTTGGTTCATGGGTAGAAAAAGGATAAATGACTGGATAAAACAAAATTTCGTTTTCCACTTGTGGCCGGTCATGACACGCCCCTTACTGCCGATTGGTCAACCAAATCTCATGGAGCCCAAGACATCATCAGTTCGTTCAGCTAAATAAAAGTCTTCTGCTGCTATATCAGTATATATCAATGTCAACTTTCTGTGCAGCCTAAACGCGTTTAACAGAAATAATTATTTCTCAAATATTAAGTGATCGTTCCGACAATAATGGAGCTTCAGGAGGAGCGGTGGCCGAATTAATCGCAGCTGTTCCACAACTCCTAATAAAGTTCACCCAATCACCTCTTACCTGCCCGCTTTAAATACTCCCGCTTTTCTCTTTCTGGCATCTTTCCATCCTGCTCAAATCCTCTCCTCCGGGGGGCACCCAGAGCTTGAGCCTGGCACCGAATCTTGCCCTCGCTAGGGCTCAGGCCTCTAGGGTTCGGAGCCTGCAGCTCTCCCGGCTCGCTCCCTGGACAGCTCGCCAAATTTGCTTTTACATTACTTGCTAAATTCTTCCTCGCATTAACGAGAAAGCAAATCTATATAGAATTTAGTAATTCTATATAGATTTTATTTTAGGCAAGTCGTGATGACTTGAGAAGGCTAAATTGATCAAACATAGTTAATGATCAGCTCTGTCTTTAGAAAAGAAATGTAAGAAGCTAGAGCTATATAAATGACAAGCCAAAAATAATCATTTTAGACTAAAGTGAAACACAATCGCGATTTTATGCCGAGGGTATTTCGAGCCTGGGTGCATATTAATATTTGTGAAATAAATATTTCTGTGAAACGAGTTTTGGCTGCGTAGAAAGTTGATATATTGATACATACTGATATAGCAGCAGAAGACTTTTATTTAGCTGAACGAACTGATGATGATGTCATGGGCTCAGATTTAAATGACCAATCGGCAGTAAGGGGCGTGTCATGACAAGTGGAAAACAAAATTTCCAGTCATGTATCCATTTTCTACTCATGGACCAAGAAACTAAAATCGAGCTTAAATCTCGTTTTCTTTTAACAAATGAAAAAACGAAATAAATATTCTCGTTCGAAATATTCCCAAAAAACTATATTAACAACAATATGGGAATCAATAATAAGAATATTGGTAATTGCAATAAAGGATAAAAAAAGTCTTCTCATTACTATAATATGAATTAAATCATTTATTATTTTAAATATGTGAAAAATTTAATTTATGTTATTTATTTACAGCAATAAAATACTTTATAACAGTAATCACTACTGAGCATACAAAAATACAAAACGGACAAAATATCAGGACAAATATTAGTCGTTGTAAAATAATGCCTATGGAAAATTACTTTTAGCAAAAGAAAATGTTATATTTTAAGCAACATTATAATAGTAATCTTTTTTTATATTTGTGAGAAACACTACTAAGATTAATGGGAATTACTTTCCTTTATAAAATATTGTACCTGTATATGGTGTGATGGTTAGGGCTTGTGAGGAGGGGAACGGCATACTCCCATCAGAAGGGGTGCGGCGATGGCCCACGACCGTCTGCGCTCGAGGACGGATGGCCCCATCAGAGGGCGTGCGGCGGTGACCGCGGTTTAATGCCATAGCTGCAGAGACATGGGTGGGTGTGAGGGACTGATTGGGCTCTCGTTTGAAGCTCTCCGCCCTCAGGTCCAGCAGAGGGTTCAATGACGGCGCTGGAGAGACCACCGGGTGAGCACTACTAGGGGTCGGAGCAAAGTCATCAGGATCAGAGGGCAACAGGGATTTGGTGGAGTTGCAGTCTGAGAGGGAGGACAAAGAGAGGAGGGTAACGGAGGGAGATGGGTCCATGCTGGGCAGGGTGGAGTCGTGATGGCGGTTCTGAGACAGGGAGAGTGACAGTGTGCGGCTGGGTGGAGAGGTGCTGCGTCTGAACCGGCCCGTGCGCTGGAACAGACCCTCCTTCTTCTTCCTCTGCTCCTCTCGCACGTCCTGCTCGTCTTGACTCACCTGAACACACATCAATGAATAATGTCACATTAGTTCAACAGACAGAGCTCTTCAATTTCATCTAAAATATCTTCATTTGTGTTCCGAGGATGAACGGGTTTGGTGAGAAATAAATGACAAAATTCCTTATTTTTCTTTTCCACTTTCCCAGTCTCTTAATAAACGTACCTGTTGTCGTCCCAGCTGGAAGATGTCAGAGCCCAGGCCCACAGCGGCCAGTAAGGATGCACATCCTAGCAGCAGCAGGTCACTCTTCTTCCTCTGGCTGCAGCGCCGAACTGTATCCTGTGAGCCTATTCCCGGCCCTACACCCGCTGAGCCTAAACCCACCTCCTCCATCGCTCCATTGCTACCCAGCTCAGGAGCCAGGCGTCCCGGGGAGCTGTCATCAAACTCACAGTGCTCCTCTACACAGAAGATAAGGGTAGCGAATTAATAATAAATAAAGAAAAACAGATCGTAATCGTACTATTATTTCAGATGATATTTTTGTGGGTCATAACACTCAAATCAGAGGCAGGTTTATTATAAGTCTATAAGCAGAATAGGACTTAAGACTCACCCATTTCATTTAGGCTTGAGAATCCCGCTGTCATAGGAGCATGTTTTGGGGACTTCCCCAGATTCGGAGCACTCAAGGAAAACACCTTAACCTCCCCAAGTGACTTCAACCTAAAAAAGGGAATCAGCTTGATTACATTTCAATTAAAGAAAAAAAATCAAGTGTAGCTGTACAAATTGTGTAATATACATATTAAAATTAAAAATAGCAACTGCATTATTTAATGGACCCATTCTAACATTAACTAACATTCTTTATTCTAAGAATAATAACTTCTGTATCAAATGTAGCTACTGTTCGCTGTTAATGCATTAACTCAGATTAACTAATGAGTCCTTACTGTTACATATTGGTCATTACTGATCATTGCATTTTAATGTTTAAAACATGTTTCCTTTATAATTATTTCTGTGTATTGCTTTATAGCAAAGTATTTAAATGTTCAGGTCTGTTTCTATTAAACAAGTTATTAAACTAGTTATACTGTATTATGTCGAAGCTTTTTTCAATATGAGTGTGTGCTATGCATATATAAACACATGCATGTATATATTTCAGAAAAAAATATGTTATATTAAATACATAATAAAAAAATACAATACCCAAATATATAAATGTACCTACATACATAAATATGTTCAAAATATATACTGTAAAAAAAACGAAGGACACATATAATATGTAAACTAAATGAAATTAAAATAAAATAAATACTAGTTACATAAAAAAAAGGAAATAGAAATACAACTTCTTTAAAGATATATTTTTTGTCTACCTGTCTTCTCCACCGACTCTCTCACGCTGATGTGTGGAGCTGGGTCCCCATGTTCGGCCCTTCTTCTTGGTCCCTAGGTCCTCTTTCTTACATACTGCCGTCCGGCCCCACGTCTTCCTTCCATCGCTGGGTGTCACTAGACCACACAGCAATACAAACACATTTTTCAGAAAATACTCAATTTTTTTCTTTGTTTTTGCATACTACATCGTGCTACCTAACTCAGCATTAAGTATGGATTCCACAGAAACACAAGTAAGTATGCTAAGACTTCTCAGACACATTCAGCTCTTTTTGGCACGCGGCAATGCTGGCGTACATCAATACATCAATACATCAATACTAGGGTACTCCAGCCATGTAGTCAGGTCATTATTTATTCTCTTGCATAAAAACAAAATATTTACATATACTTACAGCGTATTGCTCTGAGGCGAGGAATGACCCCTGGGCTAGCTGGAGGAGTGGTGCTCTCACTACCCTGACCTTTCCTCTTGTCCACGCTGGGTGACGCTTGCACCGTGATCTTATGTTCAAAACCTAAAACAGACAGACGAAGTCAGGAACTGACAGAATATGATTCTACATATGATTAAATAGACTTTAAGAGACTCTTGCTTTTATGATAAAACATTTCATTGGACAATAACACTAATATGAAACGGGGGAAAAGTCATTTTATCATACACATACATAAGCAATGCTGCTCAAAATTTGGAATAATTAAAATAACACCAATATAGTCTCTTATGCTCAGCAAGGCTTCAATTATATACAGTAATAGCAGCAATGTTGTGAAGTATTATTAAAATTTAAAATAACTATTATAACTATTTTCTATTGAAATAGATTTTATTTATTCCTGTGAAAGAAAGTGAATTTTCAGCAGGCTACTACATGATCGGAAATTATTCTAATATGCTGATTTTAGTTGCAGGTCCAAGGCTTTGGAATAGCCTTCCATCTGAGATTAGAGAGTCTACATTCATATATGCTTCAAATCTGGGGTAAAATATTATTTCTTGTCATTATCGTTTGAAGAGTGTTTGTGTTTACTTTTTTTTTATTTTTATGTTGTATGTTGATGTTTTGTTTATTGTACAGCACTCAATTCTTAACAGTTATTCCTAATAAAAAACAATGGTTCTCTTTATTATAAAGCTTTTGTAGCATGGCTTTACTGTCCTGTCACTTTTAATCAATTAAATGCATTCCTGCTGAATTAAGGCATTAATTAAAGAGTTTCCACAAAATTCCACAAAACTCATTAATTACATAATAAAATATATTAAAATTAAATTACATTAAATTATACAACTATTTATGTGACTACTAAAATATAACCGCAGCTTTAAAAGAACAGTATTATTCCAACTTTTGAGCGGTAGTGTATGTTCCTGTTCCACCCACCAGATGGCAGACTGATGCTATTGCTGTCCCTGCCGAGTTTGAGTAGTCTGCTCTTTTTGAAGTGGCCTTTGCGTTTCTTCACGTGTGGTTTCTCTTGATACATCTGATGGATGATGATGTTGAGCTCTCTCTCCACAATGTCGATCTCCCTCTCAGCTAACTCCTGCTCACGTCTCTTCAGGTGCTCCTCTTGCTCCCTCTGCTCCTCAGCTGCCCGCGCCAGAGCTTCCTCCCAGGATCGCAGCTCCTAATGAACAGCCGATTATTTAGACCTCTAATCCACTAAGCCTACAAGTTATTGCTTATATTGTTGCAACTGTAATTTCCCTAAGCATAACTGATTAGATTTCCCCACGCATTAGGTTGTCTTTGGTTCACAATACTTGTGTGTTAACACACATTGCACACTGCTTAATCTATAATCTATCTTTATTAGATTTTATATGTATAAAATATCTGTTAATGTACATTATCATTTAAATTATATATATATATATATAAAAAAAAACTTTATTCAGCAAGGACACAAATTAAATAATATATTTATTAACATAAAAGTATTGGTTGCTAATTGAAAATAAAGAAATAAAGCAAAAAAATATATAAATAATAGTAATAAAAAACATAATATATATATATTATGTTATATATATATACATAATATATATATATATATATATATATTTTTTTTTTTTTAATTCAGCATTTTACATTTATCAAGAGTGAGAGTAAAATTTTTAATATTGTTTAAAAAATGGCTTCAAATTGTAAATAAATACTGTTCTTTTTAACTTTCTATTCATAAAAGAACACTGAGAAAAACAAAGCATGTTTTTTAATAAATATACAAAAAACTTTATATATATATATATAAATAAAAAACTTTAAATATAGAAAAATGATAATGATTAGAAAAATTTTCTTGAGTACCAAATAAGCATTTTTGATTTCTGAATGATCATGTCATAAAAAAAAGTTTATTTATGAGTAAAGTATAAAGTATATTTACAAAAGATAAAGTTGTCATAATATTTCATTAAAGATTACTGTTATCACTGTATTTTGATCAAATTAATGCAGCCTTTAGTGAACATAAAAAAACAACATTAAAACATCCTACCAACCCCAGATTTTAAACTTTTTAAAACAATTATTTATTCATTTATTTAAAAAATAATAATTTTCCTAAATAAAAGAAAAGAAAATAATAATTTCAAATGCTAATTTGGTATTGGTTGCTAATTGACACTACAGAAATAAAGCAAAAACAAAATGTACATAAATAATAGTAATAAAAAAATATAATAATAATTAAAAAAAAAATTATATATATACATATATAAATACTGTATTATTACTGTTCTGTATTTTATTAAAAAACATAACAAAAATGAAAACCTAAATATACAAGACTTCAAAGGTGACTTCACTGTAAACCATATTTATCATGCATATATGTATATTAATCGCATTCACAATAAATGTTTTTATTTGCAGAATGTGTGTCCTGTGCATATTTATTACATATGTATAAATACATATTCATACAGTATGTATATTTAAAATATTTACGTGTTCATAATTTATATTACAAATAAATATATTTAATATATAAACATATTTTTCTAAATCACATACATGCATGCATAATAAATATGCACAGTATACATACATATATTATGTAAACAAATACTTTGATTTTGAATGTGATTTATCTCCATTAATCATTCCACAGCACTAGAATATATATATATGTATATGTATATATATATTAGAATTCAGAAGTTTTCAGCTTGTCTCCTTGAGTTGTATTACATATCAAACATAAATCAATTCATGATGCTAACCTTCTCTTTTGCTCGCAATTCATCAAACATCTGCTGTATCTCCAGCCTCCAGTCTTCTTGCAGGGAATGGAAAGACTCGAGGGGCATCTGAAACATGGCTGACTGCTCAATGTCCACAAGTCTTTTCAAGATACTCCCAAAAGAAGGACGTCCACGTGGGTTAGGACACCAACACTCTACAGAGAGAGAGAGACAGATAAAAAATTATGCTATGAAATAAAGCCTGGATATCTCAGATCAGTGTTTCATGCAGTTCAACCAAAACTGTTCTTACCTCCCAGCAGCTGTGCAAAGGCCTCAGGGCAGGTGGAGGGGATGGGAAGGGTCAACTTATTCATGGCAACTCCATAGGCCACAGCCAAAGCATCAATTTCACGGTATGGCACCTCACCAGTCAGCAGCTCCCAGAGTAACACTCCAAAACTGACACGAAAATGACCATAATCAGCCACAAAACCACTAGTTAGACCGCAAAAGAAACTCCAAAGGAAGACCGAAGCTCACCTCCACACGTCGCTGCTTTTGGAGAACAGGGACACCTTGATGACCTCTGGAGCCATCCAGGCATACGTGCCTGCTGCGCTCATCTTCGTGGTGCGATGCCATTCCCGAGCAAGCCCAAAGTCTGTGATCTTTAGAGTCTTCCCGCTTAGGTCATCTCTCTCCACAGGCTCCAGAATCAGAACTGAGGGAGGAGTAAAACAAAGAACAGAGAAACGTGAAACCAAAGAAGATGGAGATAAATAGAGCGAATTTTTGTCTCTTTGTTGATATTTCTGAATAACGGAAAGAGGAAACAATACGTACTTCTTCATGTAATATCTAGTAATTAGTCTCAGTGGTACTCATTAGAAGTCAAACTAGATTATTTGGCACACGGATGCTTTACACAAAGTTGGCAAACAATATCCTTAATTCCACTTAAGATAAAACTCAAGTGCAAACATGTGTGACACACATCTGAGTCATATGAAAATAGCCCAATGTGAGAACTAGTATAGTACTTGTGTACACAACATCAAAACTGCATCTAAAAATCATCATAGATCAGAATATCAAATTCATTTTAGCCTATATAATATGAACTATTCAGTATTTTCCACATTCCAATTCTTATTGTTTTGCATATAGGTTTTTTTTTAATTAATTGGTATTCGCAACTCATTTTATTTCCATCTGTGATGTATTTTGAGTGAAACAGGATGTTCAATGGGAACAAAAAATCCAGGGTGGGATTTAAAGCAACATTGAATCATGAAAAGTGAGAGTACTACCATAATAGAGTAAAATGTTGTACGAATTCGTAAAAATTAGACACCTAAAAATAATAATTGGTTGTGAGATAGCGTTGGTATTTTTCTTACATAAAGCTATCAATTCAGCTTCATTTCATGCCATAGAGATAGATTCAATTTCTAAACATATACACATTTTGCGCAGCATGAGAGTCAGCAAATTATAAGTGTGTTTAAATTTTAAGGTGAAGTAACCCTTTAAAAGCCATTTGTCCATTTAAACTCTATGGAAGATTTGGAAGAAACTAGCCAAATTGTGCAGAATTTATTCATATCCCAAAAATCCCTAAACAAAACATAGCAAGGCAAATTAGTGGAAATTTATAAAAAATCTTCATGCGCCCTTGATCAAATGTTTAAGCGAATCATTCATAATCCACCCTCACCTACTGAAGCAGTGAATATAATGTCTTTTAATGAATCTTTGCAAATCGCCCTTTCCTAATAATGTGCTAATTAGCAAGTTTCACTATGAATACGGCTAAAAAAAGATCCTCTGAGAGTGCCTCGGAAAAGAGGGGCGGAGTCAGCAGAGCTCGTGAAGATTTAAAGGGGAAGAACACATAAGAGACTGATTTCTAAAGAGCTGTTTTTGACGGGGTAAAATGAGCGTTTTTTACACTATCTTTGAGAAATGTTAAAATAAACTATATAACAAACTTTCCATTAAGACTCTAAATAATCATATAAGCTTGTGGAAAATTGGCTTTATATGACTTCTTTAAGAAAGTAAAACAGGTCAATTCTGAATTAGCGACTTAGAGACTTCTTGACTTTTAGAGCGAGTTGAAGGTCTATCAAATATTTATCAGCCAGTAGCATGTATGCAGGCAACACAGAGCCCTAAAGAGAAACCAGATCTCGTACACACACACAGGTAAAGTGCAAACTCATCTATACACAACACAAACTTAGCATTACATTACAATCGAGACACATGGCTGGCATTAACCTATACACACATACGCATAACAGGCACCAGTAAACTGCATGTAGACAACAATGTCAATATTTCACAGAAGTGGCATTAAAGGACAGCGGGATCCTGGCATTGTAACTCATTGAATTCAGATCTATGTTTACTGAAACTACCAAGATCCACACACTCAGTTTATTAGAAGAAGAATTATAGAAGTCAATAGGTACACAAGACAAAAAAGGTTGGGAAACACTAGTCACGCCACATGAGATTATACAGTTGCCATAAAGACTTAAAAGAGCTCAGCTACAGTCTAGTTCACATCTACAAACATGAGTCACACCGGATAGAATAAACCATTAATACTTAAACTTTTTGTACAGCACTATACATCATATGCATGTACATATTACATTTATATACACATATTGCGAGATGTATACTGTATGAGTGCTATGCTTGTCTGTTCTGTCCCTAGTCTCTGTATTTCCTCCTGTGTTTCCGTGTGCGGGTAGGCTATGGAAATGTTTGGAGTGTCAATAGTCAGCTGGACTGGTTTGAGTGGGGTGGAGTGCATTATCACCGCACATATGCAAACGGGAGCAGAGAGAGAGAGACAGGAAGAGAACACAGCTGAGTTTCTATTTGACCAGCACATCACAAGCTCAGGTTAAACAGGTGGAAGCTTTGTCTGCCTCGCCAGATTATTACATTCATTACACTAATACATTAAAAACTTCATATGATATTATATTAAAATCACATAATATGAAATACAGATTTAATCTTTCATCATTGTAGATTAAAAATAAATCATGATCTTGAATTATAATGATGCTACTTACTTTTTCATTAAATAACAAGGATTATATTTATCATTGACCATATGCTTTTACAATATAAAATGCCTTTTTAAATAAAAACAGAAAAGTGAAAGCAATTCGTTTTTTTTTTTAGAGATGCATTAATTCCCGCAATATTAGATGAAAGGATGACAAAATATAGCAAAAACACTGGATGTGAATGATCACTATTATTATACAATAGATGACGCTCTATTTTTGGCAGAAACTGTTTTACATATATTTTATATGTGAACAAGGACATGTTTTCTGCTAAAAATATCTTCTTAGAGGGTGGATAAATTGCCAAGGCAAAGCAGTGACAAGTTTACTGATAACACACACACACACACACACACACACTTGTGTGTTTATGGGGACTCTCCATAGTAATGGATTTTTTACTGTATGTTTTATACTGGCAAATCTTGAATTTCATGATTCACTGTTTAGTATGCTTTTTAAGCCTTTTGTTTTATGGGGACACCGAAAGTGTCCTCATAAACTATGATTACATTGTGGTACCCATATCATTATTCATATTTGTGTATAAACCACAAATGCCAGCACACTCAGATAATTAAAAAGTAAACATAATTCCACTGCCTCCGTTATATCTTCGTAGCGTTTAGATTCTTTTTCATAAGGCACTGATGCAGAGTACCTCTCTCCGAACGGTGGTCTGCTGCTTGTGCCGGGCAGCAGCTACAGATGTTGTTGGTTAAATGCGGCTGTGTTCTTAAAGGGATAGTTCACCCAAAAATGAAAATTTGATGTTTATTAACTTACCGCGTGAGCACGAGCGGTGGGACGGTGTGACCTGGTTGTCTATCAGAGGTAAAAAATGATATAAATACTGTTCAGTTTCTCACAACAATCAATCGTTTC